>JXTC01000183.1:410842-439335 GCA_002914845.1 Trema orientale
AATTCCCACTCTTTTTTCCTTCTCACTTGGCTCACTTTGGGTGACAATTTCTCATTCACCCTATTACCATTTTGAGCAAGTAAATACTTGAATTTTATGTACTCGCAGAGGAGAATACATATCAACAATGACCTCTCACTAATATATAGAGGATCTCACTCATAATTTAGTCTCAAAATGACTAATCACAATGGTGTAACACATCCATTTTCCAACGGAGTCTTCCCCTGCATCTTAAGAGCATGAATGACATCCATGGCTGCCGCAATCTTCCTCCTAGCGAGCTTCGTATAAGTGACAACGTCACAAACGATTTTCTCCAAGAAGATCTTAAAAACTCCACGAGTTTCCTCATAGATTCGTGATTCCATGGATGTTATCTCGAAGGACTCTACAGTATCGTACTTGAATCGCACCTCCCTTGCCACCCCTTCAGGCTTCATCGACCTGTTATTATTCATGATTTAAAACTTGAATCTGAAATTCGTATTCGGTTTGATTTGGAAAGGAATATTTTTTTTTCCCCCTAATGTGACATGAACTATTTCTTATGTAATCAGTACAAACCAGAGTGAAAGGCTTTTTAATAAATGCTACCAAAATCTATGAGCATCTAGTAATCAATTCACATTCAATTTGAACAGTAATTTTCCTCCATTCTTAAGCTAAATGGCAAATATATATAATTATGGGCATAGGCAGCATTACAAAAAGCTCGTTAAAAGATTCAATAATTTCCCCAAAAAAAGGTCTTTAAAAAAAAATCAGTTAATAACATTATGAACTAGAAAAAAAAAAAAAATAGAAGTTACAAAAATTGCTAATTAAAAGTACGCATTTTCCTGTGGTTCAATAATTTCTTTATATAATATATTTATTTGTTTATGCAAGCGAGATATTTTATCTAGTTTCAACTTACCACTGAGTTTTCGTTGAGGTTGAAGCTAGGGAGGACAACGGTGCTGTGGTCGGAGATAGAGACGTCGATAGAGAGCGACGATACTGCAACTCCCATTTTTTTGTTTAATGACTCATTAATACCCCTACTTAATTATCACAATGTGAGTATAAACGGCAGAATTTGACAGAAAATCGGTAAATGACTAACGTGTTACATATAATAAAAGTTTGACGAGTTAAAAGTTACAAAAAGTGAATGGGAATCTAAGTGATACAATGGATAAAGAATGGGGTCTTAGGTGATATTAACATTTTTTATTTTCTTTCTTAAAATGTCTCTTTTATAATTTTATTGAATAATGGGGTATTTTTATACAAAATTAGGTTGTATATAATCCCTCGAAAATTACACTACGTTATTACTTTTTGCACACAGAATAACTTTACTTTATAAAATTACAATCTAGACTGATTTTTAATTTTATTTCAAAATTTTCCGAGTCAAGTGTCAACACAACCGATTAAAAGTTAGTGGAAATACAAATTCAATCTCCATGGACCATAAGCAATCAAAAACTCAGCCAAATAAACATGAAGGAAAAATTACCTATGATCATTTGTTCCATTTATACGTTTCTTTTGCCCATTATCAATATTCTCCCACTAATTAGATTTTTGGGCATTCTAATTACTTTTTTTTTTTGAATTTTTTTTTCAATTAATCATTACTTTTTTTTTTTTGGTTGGGTAACAAGTATAAACATATCCGTCAGGGGTATTTCGGTAAACTGTTAGTCTATTAAGAGTTTGATCGAATGAGCGTATATATTTGTTACAATTTTATAAGTGGAAGGACAATAATAATAATAATAATAATAATAATAGTAATAATAATAAAAGATATAAATTGAACAATAGGTCAACCTGTAGTGTATAATTAGGTAATTATCCCATGAATATTTACCCAAAAGGTACAATGAAACAAGATAATTGTGATAGTTTAAATTATGTCCCAAAAGGTACAATGAAACAAGATAATTGTGATAGTTTAAATTATGTTTGGCTACTTAAAAAAGGAATATTTTATTTAAAAAAAGGAATATTTTATCTAGTTTCATCAATTTTTATGCTATCTCTTTTTTTTCGTTTAATTTTTTTAGTATTTATGGAGGGTAAATTTAAGCTTTATTCAATATTTTGATAGTTCGCATTGACCTAATAATTTGAAAGGAAATTCAAATTTAAATATTTTTGTTGTAATTTCGTGAAAGTATAAGATATATTCTAGCATTTTTTTTCAAAACTTTGAAATATACATGTTGTAGTCTTTTTCTCTTAAATAAATAATAAATAAATTATTAAAAGAATTGACAGAAAATAATTATAAAAACCCTAAGGACTTAAATAACAAATTTCGAAAATTTAAGTGCATCAATAATTGTGGGCCAACGGTCTAATTAAGGATAAGTCTGTGATAGTATTAAATCTTACGGTTTAGGATTCATCTAATAATTTGTCGATTTTATATGTTCTTCTAGAAAGAAATTTCTAAAATGACTTTTTGTCTGAGAGAATTGATCTAAAAGTTCAAAAAAAAAAAAAAAAAACCTCATTTGATGCATTAAAAAAAAAAAGGGGAAAAGAAGAGCTTTACCACATAATTCCCCTTAATTAATGCCATTTTTTTTCATATCAATTTAAAAAAGGCCATTTTTAATACTTATTTAATAAGTGACTGTTTTATAATTTTATTGTGATAAATAGCTATTTTTTAGTTAATATATTTTTTATAAAGTAAATCAATTTTTGAAAAATAAATTAATTTTTAAAAAATAAATTAATATATTTTGATTTACTAAATATAAAAAATTGTTATTTTTTAAATAATTTTCTAAAATTTAGCCTTTTTTTTCATAGTATTTTAAAAATAATTATTTTATAAATTATGATCCAAAATTCAGCTATTTGGCTAAAAAAGTCCTTAATCTTTGGATAAGAAGGGAGGGGCAAAAAAAAAACACACCAATTAATCCTTTTACGAGAAAAACAAAAATGATTTCCAACTAACTAGCCAAAACACCAAAATTTAAAAACCGAAAAAAAGAAAAAAAGAAAAAGAAAAGACTCAGATATTTGGATGGATCTATTGTCTTGGTTGCACAAAGGCAGTACAGTTCCTTATATAAAATAAAAGGAGCACATTTTAGATTTCAGTGCCCGTACGTATATGGTCATATATAGTATGAGCCCAAAAAGTCCAAGAAGAGTGACTGTGACACTATTAAACTCTATAAATTAAACAAAAGTTGATCTTTACTCTGAGAAAATAATTTTAAAAAATATAATGGTGCCGTTTGGTTCGCCCATTCCATTCCATTGGAATGGAAAATCCATTTGAATGGGTGGTTGTTTCAACAACTCTAAATTTCCCATTCAAATGGTCTTTTGGAATGAGTGTTTGTTTCAACAATTTAGTTTTTCTATTCAAATGGTTCATCAGTCACATCAACTATTTGAATGGATTTTTGTGTCTTGGATGAGAATGGAGAGGGAGAGGTGTTTTTGAATGGTCCATTTCAATACTTCCATTCTAATTATAACCCATTCCACTATTTTTTCCATTCAAACGTCTTCCATTCCAATTATAACCCATTCCACAATTTTCATTCAAATACACACATTCAAATAGGCGAACCAAACGGGGCCAATATGTTTCGTGTTAGGTGCTGCCAAGAGCTGACCAATGCATAAGGCAAGTTTCCCACTTTCCGGTTAGAAGGGAAAAACGTGGTCTTGATTCATTTTCATGTGCTGCCTCATTAGTCCAAGTACGAAAGAAAAGAAAGGTAGATAATATGAGTGGGTCAAACTCAAATCACTGAAAATGAGCACAAAAAGAACAGAACCCCGTGAGTGTTCCTTTCTTTTTTTCGTCTTAAGAATATGGTTAATACAATCAAATAAAGCTTATATGGTTAATACAACCAAATAAGCTTACTCCTTTTTTTTTTTTATAAGAGGTAATTAATAAAAATTCATAAGAGTTTCGCCATGAACTGGTGCGTGATTAATAGCTGGTGGAGAAACCATGGAAGTTTGAGAACCTTGTACGTCTTGTTCTTGGGTCAACTAGTCTCCTTCACTCTGGCCCTTATGAGCTTCACTTCCTCTCTCATTGCCAGCTTAGGTAACTTAACTCAAAACCCTTTTCAGATTTCAGCTTCTTGTAACTTATTTCCCCTTAAGACTTTTGGATTTGCATTCTTCTTTTTCAGTTCACCAATTCCCATGCCTTTTTTTTTTTTTTTTATTTTTTTATTATTATTTTTTTGGGTGATGGGATGTGGATGTAGGTGTGGACGCGCCTTTGACACAGAGCCTTTTCGTTTACTTGAGTTTGGGTTTGGTTTATGGGATTATCTTGCTGTATAGACGACAGGAGCTTCAGGTATGCAGATAATCAATATGACCCTTTTTTCCTTATTTTTATTTTTTATTTTTTATTGGTTTTACATCCTTTTCAATCATTTTCAGTACAATTATTTCCACTGCGTCAAGCAGAATGCAAGTAATGGTTCATGATTAAGTTGCATTTGTTGATTTAGAAGTATGTGAAGGTGAAAATTTGAGAAAATAGAAATACTGGATCAGTTTTAATTGATTTTAAGTGAATTCTTTTGTTTGGGATAGTTTTAAAGCTGTAATAATTGATAAACAATTTGTGGGGTCCTGCAGGTTTCTTGGTATTGGTATCTCTTGTTGGGGTTTGTTGATGTTCAAGGGAATTATTTTGGTGAGTGGTGGTGGTTACACTTACTTTCATATCTTTTGGCCATCTTTAAGATTAATTGCCTCTTTAATTGGTATATATGTCTTAAGAGTAATTACAAATTTGGACTGACATTACGTGTTGCTAAGCTTGATCCTTATATATACACAATAAAGAACACGTTTGAGAACTCTCTTTTTTTTTTAATGACTTTTTAACGAGTTGTACTTTCCTAGAGCCCATATGTTCACAATTCGCCATAAAACTTACTGAAATTTTTGGAACTTGCTAAAGAAAGTGCGTTTGAGAATAGATAGGATAAAGTAATGCGACTCAATAGTTAAGAAAGCCTAGAAACTTGACACATGTTTTGATAATATTTATTTTGATTGCAGAATATGAATAGTTATCGATGTATAAATCCGTTGCTTTGGTTTCTGTTGTAAGCAAATCTATAAGAATATGGCAATTGATTACTAAAATCTGGAAACACTAAGACCTATAGACTAAGTACTCTTCGTAAGTAAATTTTGACTGACCATCTGTTATCTTTTAGCATAAAGGTTGTTGATTTGCAGATTTTTTGATGCAGTTAACAAAGCATATCAGTTCTCATCGATTACTAGTGTGACATTATTGGACTGTTGGACAATAGCATGGGTCATAGTTTTGACATGGATCTTCCTAGGCACACGATATTCCTTATGGCAGCTGTTTGGTGCAGCCATATGTGTGGTGGGTCTTGCTTTGGTGCTCATCTCTGATTCTGGAGTGGGTGGTGGAGGTCGTTTTCGTTTTACCTTTTCTTGAAATACTCTTCATTTTCTGGGTAATGGTTGTTGTGAAGAATAGCATTTGGTCTTTTAGCCAAGATTCTATTCTGCATAAGTTTTTCATTGACATGTACAGGTACTTATAACAACTCTATAGCAGAAACAGAGATGAAAGAAGATATTATGACGATTACCCTTTCAAAATTTGAACAAACAACATTCGAAACTATCTTTGGAATAATATTCATTTGTTATGCATCTTAAATCCGCTTATTCATCTTTTAGGTGGTTCAAAACCTCTACTTGGTGATGCACTTGTCATTGTGGGAACTGTTTTTTTTGCAATGAGCAATGTTGGTGAGGTTGGACATTGGCACCTAAAGCTACTCACTTGAAACTACTTAAATTATAAACAAGTAATTTGCACTGTAGAATTTGTTACTTTTATGTAGACATCACAACACTTCTTCCTAAATTGCAGGAGTTTTGTGTTAAGAAGAAGGATCGTGTTGAAGTAGTTTCCATGATTGGTGTCTATGGATTTCTAGTGACCTTATGTGAGATGTATCCTCTTATCTGCAATACTGCAAAATACATTAGCTTTTTGAACATAGTTTGTGACACAATTCTGAATCCTTCTTTATTGCTTTCATTCCTTAACATCCAATTAGACCTTTTATAGAGCTAAAGAGTTTGGAGTCAGTGAGCTGGTCAACAAATATAGTAAGTAACTGAAGCCTCTAAATTTTCCTCAAATTGATGATATTTTGAAAGTTTATTCCTGCATTACCTATGGAGCTAACATTTCTTATTCCTATATTCATTGGTTTTGTGGGGCTCTGTTTATAGTTTTTGTTTTTGACAAAAAAGAAGACAATTAGATTATATGTGAGAAGTATGCAAATGCATGCCAAATCCAGCGAATATCTTCTTCTCCATTTCTGAAACACTTGCTTTCCTTACTATTTTGCTGAAACCTTTTTAATTATTTATTTGCTTATTTGATTTTGTCTTCAGGTATTGGCTTTTGTTGGCTATGCTCTGGCTGGCTTTATGTTTTACACAGTCGGTCCATATGTCCTTAAGGTCACTTTCCTTTTACTGTATTTTGATTAAATTGGTTTCAATATGATTTAGTTCCATAATTCAGAATGTAATACTCTGTGACTCCTAGCATGATAAAAAAATTAGTCTGGTTGGAGGAGACAGGATTAAAAATTGCTCTGATCAGCTATAGCAGCACACTACTCCATCAGGACTCATACACAGCTCGTTTCTTATTAATACTATGTTTCATTGTAATCAAACTTTGGCACATAGACTAACTACAAATTCAGTAAGCAATGTGATCCTTGGCCTGAAGCCAGTATCGAGAAATACCCACTCTTAACCGTCTTTGTTGGAATTTTCTGATGCAGCTAAGTGGGGCTACATTGTTCAACCTCTCTATTCTCACCGCCGACATGTGGGCAGTTCTTTTTCGCATCTGTTTCTACCATCAACAGGTACCTTTGATAATGGTCTCAGAACAACTTGACATGATTCAGATCATACTATCCATGTCATGAACTATAATCTGCATTGATGATGGCTGCAAGCCTAACCAGAATTCATTCTCAACTTTGCAGGTTGGCTGGTTGTACTATCTATCTTTCGCAGTTGTAGTTATTGGGCTCGTGATTTACTCAGTAACGTATGTTCTAACCTTCTTTGGTCATTTTATGAACTAGTTGAGGTAGCATGTGATTAACTTCAAAACTGTGAAAAGGTTTACCAGGCTTGTCAAAGTAGACCTAAAAATTATCTTCTAAATGCCTTCAACATAAACTTTCCTGCAAACCAAAGGGTAAAAATTAACTTGAATGGGAAAAAGTGAAGCATGTGCATAAATAGAAAATACGAATATCTTACAGTAACGATCTCCTCTTGGATATTCTCTTTAAGTAACCTTCATTTTGGTCCATCTGAACACTTCCCTAGTACAATAATATTGATAAGAATTATAAAACTACCAAATCTTGTGTGTACCAGAGCTGTAAATATCTTGTATTAATCTACTAATTTTGATCACCAACCGAGTTTTTCGATCACTGAGGCTCTTCCAATGCATTTTGGCATCCATACGATAACTTTGTATCCTATTTCTACCACTAGAAAACTGTTTCTTATTGGTAAATTTCTAACACATATTTTTTGCATGTTTAGTGAAAAGGATCCTCAACTTGTACCATCTTTAGAGAATGGAAACCCCAATGTGAACTACCAAGTACTTGCTGATGAAAATGCTGCATCCGCGAATGAATCTTTGGCTTCTTGAGGAACAGAGAAAGAATCTCCAGTCCTATATCCAAGCTTTATTCTCTAACTATATAGCTCCACGGTAATTTTTTTAAAGGCATCTATAATAAGATCCTGATTATTCCTAAATATGATTAATAAACTTTGAGGAGGTTAGCTTCATTCCTCCCCAAGTTAAAGTTAAGGCAAATTCCACAGTTTAAGATTATTCAAATTCAGTTGGCTGGGGGAAGATTATGAAGAGTTCAAAAAGATAACACCAAACTAGAAGATCAAATGTTGTAAATCATGTTGTAAACTTAGTTTCTCCTCAACTAGCTGGCTGTAATATCATGTATAGTTATAGCTTCATGATTTATATATACCATAAGTTCGTATAGATTGTTAAACCACCCGTTTTGATGTCCAAGATCTAAAACTGTTTACCAGAAATGTTTCTTTCCAAAATTATTTCAGAAAGGGCATTGGAATTTGGAAAAGAACGGGTGAGATACCAAAAAGTAAAAGATAATAAAAAAACAGAGTTATTATTATTATTATTATTATTATTAGGAAGCAGCTATAGTAGGGGCGCCCTTACGTTAGGCCCCTGTTTATACACTATTTGATGGGAATCTGTGGAGATTCTGTTTATACACAGATTCCTATCAAACGGTGTATAAACAGGGCTTTACGTAAGGACGCCTCTACTGTAGACGCGCCCTATTATTATTATTATTATAAAAGTATTATTCTCTGTTTTATGTCCGATAAAATTGGTGAAGTCAACAGTCAACACGCCGTTTTTCCTTATTAATGGATCATTATCTGTAAGCTTTTAAAATCTTCTAGCCACATTCTTTTTAAAATATATAAATATATATATATGTGGGCACCAATCTAGTAGGTATTTTTTTTTTACCTATGTATATATATTATTTTGGCCAATAAAATTTTTTTTTTGCACATTTTTTTATATTAAAAAGTAAGTGAGAGAAATAACATTAATAATGCACGTCTTTTTATGCATTTCATTATAACCGTTGGATCACTATTAGATGATGATCCAACGGCTAAAAAAAGAATACCTACACATAGGTAAAAAAAAAAATACCTACTAGATTGGCAACCTATGTATATATATATATGGGTTTGGTTTAAATGGTTACAACAATATTTATCCATGAATGGTTACAATGATTTAAGCCATTGTAACTAATATCCTACAGTGGTAATTAGTTTGGTGGTTGGCCAAAAAAATTTAATGCTATCACTATTTTTTTTAGTATCCATTCACGGTCACAAAAAAATTGTAACCATTGAGAAATTCTCCATATATATATATTGCTTTCAAACAATTTTCAATGTGCCTTATTAATTGGATTCTTTCTCTGTGATCTCCTACTCCTATTAATAATTGTGGTTGGCATAGACTTTCTAAGTGTGTTTTTGAATAAAAAATATACCTAGATAAACTAACTCAATTGGTCTAGAAGTGTTGGAATATGTAGGAAGAGGTGGGTTTGAATCCTAGTTATATCAATCTATGTAAATTTAATAATAATTTTTTTTTTAAAAAAAAATGTCTCGATAAACAAGTAGATAAATAATCTCAATTTTCATCAATATAAATTCTTAATTTACAAATGTTCTGTATGAAAAATTTGCCGACTCTAAAAAAATTGATTTTTGCTTAGGTTCTAACTTTGCCAACTTATTATGATTTTAAGAAGGATTGAGATGTGTTACAAAATTCATTTCATGGAGTGGTGTGGGTAGAAAACAACAGGAAATACCGGAAACGACATCTACTATGAAGAGCCACAATAGCTGTAAACGACATAAAAATCAAGCAAAAATTACTTTGACCACCCTTGCTTTATGTAAAAATTATAGGACATTCTTAGATGAAAATAATTATAGAGACACTCCATCGTTCCAAAAGAAAATCGAAATATCAATAAAATTTTCATCAGTTATGTTATTATATTTTGGTTTTAAAAATTAATTGTTGTTTTAATAGAAGTAAATTTTTAGTCAAATTTATCTAAACGAGAGGTCTCGTCAATAAAATTTTTTTTCAATTTTTATTAGATAGCTTTAATTTAAATATTTTCTTTTTATATAGGATGTCACTCATATAATTTTCGCATATAAAACATGGAGTGTTATAAGTGTTATTGTAATATATATACATATATATATGTATGCAGAATTTTAACTAATCTCTATTTCTATCCGAATGAGAAGAAATAGTCCAAATAGTACCGAGTACATTCCTTTTCCTAAATACTTAAAAGAGAACAAGTTGGAGAAGTTGAATCTCAAAGCTAGCTAATAGCGACCTTCTATCTGATCATCTGATTCTTATATGAGAAGGATCATCTATATAAACAAATAAAATAAAATAAAAAAGTCAAACTTCTTCGGATGATCATGAAATCTTATACCAATAAATCTAAACCTCCACATTGGCCTAAGAGCTTGCCTGGAAATTATCAGGAACTTCCCTGCAACCTAACACAAAGCTCCAACCTCCGCATATAAATAAACATGTCTATGTATCATACATATCCTCCCTCTGATATATATATATTTGCATCAAAATTTGATATACAAGAAGTACATATATATACATATATATATATACACATCTGGTGAACCTAGCTAGCTCCTCTCTTTCTCAGCCATGTCAAAATGGTCCTGGTGTTGCTGCATTGCCACTGTCGTTGTCATCTACGCAGTCATCATGGCCTTCATCTTCATCTTCGTGCACTCTCCGCCCAAAACCAAAGAGCTTGAATTCACCGTATCCGACGCCTCCCTTGCGGGATTCAGTTACAGTACAGCCACTCCCAACAACACGCTCTCCTACAGCCTCACGCTGAACATCACCATCCGAAACCCTAACGAGAAGGGCGGCCTCTACTTTGACCAGATCCAAGTCATTGCCAACTACTCGCAAAGTACCTTCTCCGTGGTCACCTTGACGTCGACGCCGCTTTATCTCGGCGCCAATAACACCACCGTTTTGAACTCCATTCTTCTCCAAGGCCGCCAATCGGTTCTTTTCGAGGAAAGCGACCTCGAAAAGTATAGGTTGGAGACGAGTCGTGGGGTTTACAGTGTGGATGTGAAGCTGGCTCTTAGGTTAAGAGATGTTAGGTTCCGAAAAGGCAAGGTTGTTGGTAGTCTCGAACCTCCTAAGGTCGAATGTGATGACCTCAAAGTTCCTTTGCGCAAGAATAATGGTAGTAGTAGTAGTAGTTTTAAGGCTACATGGTGCATGAATGTCTATATTTTTACCAAGAAACCCCCACCGTATCATGAATACGGATCCTTAGGCTAAAACACATCTAACGTGCATTAATAGAAAAGATAAATAAATTGTGAAAATACTAGCACTAGTGGTATTAGCAGTGATAGCAATTATGTAAGTTTTCGTACGTGACTTGGTTGGTGTGGCATGAACTGTCGATACGATCATCTTGTTTCATAGTTAAGTGTATTAACTGTATTTAAGTGAACGGAGTTAATTTCTAATTTTTATGAAGAAAATCTTAGACGAGTATTTTTTTCCCCCAAAGTAAGTGTCCAAATAAAATCATTTTTGTTAAAATTATAGTAGTTGCAGTTTACAAATGCAAAGTGATGATTAATAGACAAATTTTTTTTTTTTTTTTGGGAATAAAGATTCCAAATTATCGGATAAAATAAGAAAATAAAGCTAATAATCACGACAATGAAGCACAAAACAACGACGAAGAAAGAAAAATAATCAAGCGACAATCACATTGAAAAACGACAGTAGAAATAGTATCTGATAACGCGAGAAAAACAATTAAAATTAAATTGGGCATTAATCTTTAAAATAATCTGTATGTAATTTGGTCCTTAATTAAATTCAAAATATCTTGAATTTGGTTTTCGAATTATGCTTTTGTCTTAATTTGGTCCTGACTCTTCAATATCACATTATATAATTGTAAATTATATTTGCCGAAACTGTAAAAATATTGGCGCTATTTTATTATTTTTGTTTTTCTCTTTTCAATTAAATGGTAATTAAGTAATTCGATATTACCTTCTAAAAAAATAAAAATTTATACTGGTTCATTCTTTATGCAGAGCTAAGTCCACTTCTACTGCTACAAGTTTTCACTATGATAAAGAAGAAAAGTTACAAAAAAAATATCACATCTATGGTCTCTCTAAGATTTTGTGACTCTCCCTATAATATCACTTATTCGAACTACCCTAACATCTTTTATATAGAGCAAAAGTTAGAATATTCGAAATACATGTGCAAAATTTCAAAAATACTCCTTACTAATATACCTTTATTAATAAATTTTTCTTCGGGCTCTGCCGTACCCTCGGAGTGTGAGTTTACTACCACCTTTCCAATATCCATGTTGACCTTACTGTGAAGGTTGATCCGTGTGTGCATAGAGCACGATATTTCCTCTAAAACGATCTTCATCGTATAAGAGTAATGCTATGGGGCACCAGTGGTGCCCAGCACCACAGTGACATGTCTGTTTGTCACTGGATGATTTAATTAATAAACTGGGTCCTACATAGGCCCCACTTAAATTATAATTATGATTAGTCAGTGACAGACTGATACATCACTGTGGTGCTGGGCACCACAGGTGCCCTATAGCATTATTCATCGTATAATTAGGCTCCAAAGATACGTATTTCGACTAGATCCAAGTCAGTGCCAACTCCAGGGTAAGTACCTTCTCTGTGATCACATTGATATCTACCATGATTAATTTTGGTCTCGCAAAATATCACTGTTTTTGGACTCTATGATTGTCCATATTGGATGGTGCTCACTTGACAAGAGTTGCCACCTCATTAGTTTTAGCTTTGATACTCTCATTCCTCAAAGTCACACACGTCCCCGAGATTCGAACCTCTAATTACTCACTTAAGGGTTTTAGGACTGACATCCTACTAGCCACCATTGATTAGTCTTAAAAAAAAATCATAATCTTAGGGTCACAAATAATGTTACCCCTATTTCACAACTGTGTGATATTATTAGAAAAATCATATTGTTTAAACAATCAAATGTTTTTTGACAGGGGAAAAAAAAAAGATTAATGGTCAAATCTAAAATTTTAGGTGGCTTTATTTAATGTAAACATTTTTAGTGCAAGGCATGTGACTCATGTAATTGACATAAAACAAGAGATATTAGTATAATTTTTCTTTATACGCAGAATCTTAATTGATACAACTATTACAGTGAGAAGAACTAGTCCACAAAGTATTGAGTACATTCCTTTTATTAAATACTAAAAATTATTAAATACTAAAAGACAGAACAAGTTGAAAAAGTTGAATCTCAACGTTAGCTAATAGCTATCTTCTATATATCTTCTTACTCTTAGATGAGGACTAGGATTATCTACAAAGAAAATAAATTAAATAAAATAAAAAGTCAACTTCTTTGGATGAAATCTTCTACCAATGAATAGCTTTCCACATTGGGTAAGAAGAATTTGTCAGAAAATTATCAGGAACTTCCCCTATAGTTTCCTATAACACAATTATCAAACCTTCACATATATATACGTGTATATATATATATATATCATGTCCTACATCCTAACTCGGTCGGATACTCTCGATTGGATATTTTAAATTACCTTTTGAGGTATATATATATATATACATATATATAATTGAGAAATACAATTATATATAACATCTAGTAAACCTAGCTAGTTAGCTCCTCTCTTTCTTATTAGCCATGTCCACAAGAACCTGTTGTTGCTGCATTGCCTCTATCGTCGTCATCACCGCCATCATCGTCGCCTTAATTTATTCTCATCTTCGGACATAGGACAGTATCCAAAGAGCTCGAATTCACCGTATCCGACTCCTCTCTTGAAGAATTCAGCTTTACCACTCCCAACAATGAGCTCTCCTACGGCCTCAAGCTAAACATCACCATCCGAAACCCCAACAAGAAGGGCGGTCTCTACCTTGACCAGATCCAAGTCATTGCCAACTACTCGCAAAGTACCTTCTCCGTGGTCACGTTGACGTCGACGCCGATTTATCTTGGTGCCAACAACCGCACCGTTTTGGACTCCATTGTTCTTCAAGGCCGCCAATCGGTTCTTTTCGAGGAAAGCAATCTCGAAAAGTATAGGTTGGAGACGAGCTATGGGGTTTACAGTATAGATGTGAATCTGGCTCTTAGGTTAAGAGATGTTAGGTTCCGTCATGGCAAGGTTGTTGACAGTCTGGAACCTCCTAAGATCGAATGTAATAACCTCAAAGTTCCTTTGCGTAAGAATAATGGTGGTAATAGTAGTTTTATGGCTAAACGGTGTATGAATGTCTATATTTTTACTAAAAAACTCCGACCGTATCATGAATTCGGATATAGCGGGTAATACATCTACTTGCAATAGAAAAGATGAACAAATCAATAAAAATGCTATCAATAGTGGTCTTAGTGATATATAGCAATAATGCAAATAGTTTGGGTTACTTGGCATGGCATGAACTTTCGATATGTACTCCTTATGTTTCATAGTTAAGTTAATTTATTAGTTGTATTTAAGTGAATGAGGTTTTTAACTTTTATGAATAATAAACCAAAGCTTCTTTTCCGATAATTTTCTTTTTTCAAGCAAGGTGTCTAACTAAATTTCTTGTAATATGCAAACTAATTACATTATTATTATTATCATTAGTATTTTGGATTCACAGCCAGAAGGCAGACACAACAATAAGTATGACGTTGAAATAGAATAAATATATTAGGCAATTATTAGTACTTTTACTTATTAGGTTTTACTCAATCATTAGATTATTTTAATTTTGAGTAACTAGTTTAAATTATGTTTTCATTAGTTTCTAGAATTTATTTATTTTCTTAATTGTGTCCAATTCTCTATCTATAAATAGGCTTAGCTATGTAATTACTAGTCAAATTATGAATGATTTTTTTGAGAAACTCTTCAAATTTTTTTGGGCTGATTTTTGAAGTATTATTATTCACCATGACTATGAAAGAATTAAAACACCTTTTCAAGGTTGCAGAAGATGCACATAAAGAGATACATGAGGAATTTGTGGTAAGACAATTATCTATTGAAGAGAAACTTACTCAATTAAATTATCTATCAATTATCTACCAAGATTGATAAATTGTTTGACCAAATTTTGTACAAGTGTAAGATTTTGGACAGTTGCTAACCTGTTGCACCCATCTCTACATCTACTATTACCTAACATTCTGCCTTTTATTCGTTGCAATAAGATTCTTCAAACTGAATTAATCCAGAGGTTCAAACGTCTTAGCCTGGTTTGTTGCGTACACCAATTCAATAATCTTTAGTTAATGCATCTATTGTCACTGCCCTAATCACCACTACTCCAACTATTGATCTTGCAATTCCTCTTGCTGAATAAGCCTATCGTTTTGTAGCATCACGAGGAAGATATATGACACAACCACAACCACAATAACATCAACTTCCAACACTTGAATTAGGTGCATGTTTCTTTAATTTTCTTTCTAATATGCCTGTTGGACTAGTTTTGTTATGAGAGAATTTTTTGAGAAGCAAGGTATTTAGACGTATCTTGAGCTCGAGAGAGAGTGGAATAAGTACAAAGAGTCCATATTTTACCTCTTCATTAACCATCAAGACTTCTGCTTGCCGATCTTTCTCTGCTTTAGATTGCTCATTTATAATATATTCGAGTTTTAACTCATCGGGGTTAAGTTCTTGAACCTCGAGAGAATAATGCAGAAATAAAATAAATATAAAAGGAAATTATTAGTATTATTATTTATTAGGTTTTATTTAATTATTAAGTTATTTTAATTTTGAGTAACTTGTATTAAGTTTCTTATTTTCATTAGTTTTTAGAATTTATTTAGTTTCCTAATTATGTCCAATTACTTATCTATAAATAGGCTTATCTATATAATTGCTTGTTAGATTNTTGAGTTTTCTTTTTCTATAGTTCTTCTTATCTATGGGTTCTTGATCTAATCCTGTTGCTTTTCTACTTGTTCATCTGTTTCTGCCCTAAATTCTATCATATATTGCTCTTCTTCTTATTCTCTTTCTAAATTCTCATCTTATCCTACATTAAAGTACCTTTTTCTTTCTTTTTTTTTTTCAGTGAAACAATAGTAAGTTAAAAACTAGAATAATTAGGAAAACTAAGACAATAAAACAAAAAGCGATGACAAAGAAAGAAAATACGATCAAGTAACAATCACATAGGAAACGACATCAGAAATAAAACAATATAGCAGGCCATGACAAACGACATTAGAAATAGAACAACACAACCAGCAATAACAAACGACAAGGAAAGGTAAATGATAATATCTGAAAATGCTAGAACTCGCAAACAACCATCAAAAAGTTGAGGACCAATTTTTTTTTTTTTTTGAGGGGAAGGGTCAATTTTATTTTTAGTCTCTATTAAATAATCTAAATATTATTTTGGTTCTTCAATTTCAAAATATCTTAAATTTGCTTTTTGACTTAATTATTTAGTATTGGAGATAATTCCTAATAATTATTTATTATTAGAATTATCTAATTACTTATTATAGAATATTCTTTATTTACGTATGTATTTATTTTGTATTTAACATATTAAGTAACTGACTTATCTTTTAGAATATTCCAGAAGATTATTCTCTCATGTAACTTATATAAATGCACATACAATTAATGAGAACAGTGACCCAAATCATTATTAATTCTCTCCCTCCATTCTACATGGTATCAGAGCAGCAAAATCCTAGGCCTCTCTCTCTTACTCTCAAGAAATTACCAAAAGATCAATTCTCTTCCTTCATCACCTTTTCCTATCGAACAAAACTAGCTCTCGCTCGATTGGATCATTATTCTCATCCTCTTTTCTCTTTTCTTACTTTTCAATTCATAAGTAACACGCCCTAGAATCTAAATTACCTTTCTTTTACTTTTTAATTCATGGGTTAATACCTTAAAATCCCTCTCCCCCCCCTCTCCCCTCTCTCCAAAAAAAATAATTTTTCTTTTTCCTATTTGTTCATGGGTTAATACCCTAGAATACCAGTTTTTTCTTCCTTGTTCATTCCTTGGGCAAACATTCTTAAATCTAAATAATAAAATCTCAGTGTTAGTTGATGGAAAAGACCTCTACATCACTCCAAACAAAAACCTTCTCAAAACCTAGTGATTTGTGACGGCTAATACCTTTTTCACTCATATTTCTCTCCTCTCTCATCTTTTTTACAGTTTTAGTTTGCTTTTATTAAAAGATCACTTTTATGCTGGTTTGCTTAGGTAACCAATTTCAATTTTTACGTTTAGTTGCTTCGGTTTTTAGGTTTTTTGGTTAACAAAAAATTAAAAAAAAAAGTCCTCTCTTTTATGTTTAGGTTTAAAAAAAAAGTCATTGTTTCTAGGTTTTAATGTTTAGGTTTAAAAAATAAGACATCTGGGTTGTTTTTCGTTTAGGACACAAAAGGGATATATTTATTTCAACAGTTGGTCGATTACGAGGTCATTACACCGACTCTTCCTCTACCTTCATCTTCAACAGGCCCCGTACAAATCACTACTCCAGTTTCGCCACTTTATTTTTGTCTACAACAGTCGATCTTCAACAAGCTTCGGATGATCAAACGGTCATTACTCCGATTTTGCCTCTTTATTTTTTGTGTACACAAGTTGTCGGACGATTAAGCAGTCAATACTCCGGTCAGCAATACATATTTTTCATTACTACATAACTTTCTCGATGGCAGATGCACCATTCTTCAACAAATATTTATTTATTTTGTATTTTATATTTTGAGTAACTAACTTATCTCTTAAAATGTTCCAGAGAATTGTTCTCTCATGTAATTTGTATAAATACTCATACAATCAATGAGAACAATGAGTCAAATTATTATTTCTCTGCCTCAATTTCTACCTTTAGTTCTTGAATCTTTCAAATGTCACATTATTTAACTCTAAACTATTTTATTTTCTTTATTTCATTTGTAGTTTATGACATCAGTTAGAACAATTTTTGTTATAAACTAGAAATCAAACCGAGAGTGAAATCCTTCAAAAAAAAAAAAAAGGAAACCGAGAGTGAAATAAAAATATATAATTAATTTCTTGCCTTTAAATTTTAATGTTTATTATTTTTGTTGACAGAGGTTTTTGTCAACAGAAAAGATGACCAAATTAAGATAAAATCTGGCCAAGTTGTATAGAATTATTGACAGAAAAATAAAAAGAGATCGATTTTTGTAGTGGTTCAGCCCGAAAAAGATGACCTACATCTACTTTTTTTTTTTGTTTATTATGAGAGATTGTTACAAAGCTCTTGTGTATTTGTGTACCTGTTTCAAAACGTGACTGTGGACCTTTATTTATAGGAAGGGAGTCACAGTCGATTACAACTCTATGCCGTGTATCTGCTGGCATATTTATCTAGAAGATAATACAAATATTTAAATAATTTATCTAAATTCGAATTATTTAGCTTAATTCGAATGAATTATCTCAATTTGAATGAATTATCTCAATCCAAAGGATAAGTATCTAATTTGAACTTGAGTTATCCATTTTCCACAAGAATTTGTCTAGTGTACGTTCCTCTGATGTGCACGTTTTCTTGAGGTACACGTTCCTCTGAGATACACATTTCCTTGAGGTGCACATCCCTTGAGGCGTATGTTCTTCCAAGATACACATTTCCTTGAGGTACACATTCCCTTGGGGTACACATTCCCTTGAGGTGCACATTCTTTGAAGTGCACATTCATGATAAGGAGCCAGCTGGTATTCACTTAGTTGAGGTACTTCTCATAAGTTTACTAGTTGAGTTCTCAAGCAAATTTCTAGATGTCACTCTTTATTGGGCGAAAGTAGTGTAGTTGACTAGCTATACAACTCGTGGAGCTAACTAGCTACACAACTCGTGCATCTGACTAGCTACACACTTCACGAATCATAGCAAGGGAATGGAATATGGTCCTCATATAGCTACTTTCGTGTAGCTATTTCTGGTATAGCTACCCACATGTTTATGTACCTGTATACGTGTTGCTCTTATGGAGCTGCACACATGTTGCTATTATAGAGTTGCACACCTTGTACTTCTACTTGTGGTCTTTTAAGATGAACAATTTTTCTACTCACAACAATTTTATTGGTACCTTTAACAACTCTAGCTAGCTTAGTCATTTTCCATCCAGAGCACATGCTTATCATGTGGCCTCATTTTAGGGGAATCTAAGAGAGAAAACGAACCCATACCCGATTGAAATTCGTGTTCAAAAATACAGAGCTTTTAGTTCCTTCTCTAAATATTTTCATATGCCACCCAGTTTTATTATGCATATGATTTTTAGCATTCCCTGGATGAATTTTTTTTTTTTTCTAATTTGACTGTAATTTCAGCTTTAAAATAAAGCAAAAAAAAAAAAAACAAAAAACAAAAAAAAAGACAAAAAAAAAGAAGGGAATTGCTTTAATTTAGCATAATAAAAAAATGAAAATGAATATTATAATTTTTCAAATTACATAAAAAAAATCCTATAATCAATAGTTGAATGCTCCCAAAAAAAACCCTAATTCCATTGGATAGAGATAATTGCTAAAAAATACTTAAATTAAGATAAGATGAAAGCTTTCTTTCATAAATATTTCCTCTAAAATAGAGTCACGTGAATAAGCATGTGCTATCTTAACGTTTTGGATAGAAATTGACCAATTAAGGACTAAAAGTGAAAGCTAGTAAAATTGTAGTAAAGTATTTTAATAATGTCAAAGATAGAAGGTTTGGGACAAAATATACAAGAGCAAAATGTTGGGAATCTACAGTGCAATTTTGCCAAAATAAAAGGTTAATTAAGATAATTAATGTGCAAAACGAGTACAAATGTTCAGTCTTTCATTTATACTATAAGAACTAGTCTAAAATATTATTGACATTCCTCCATTTAATATTCCGCTTAAATAATAAAAGAGCACAGGTTGGAGAGGTTTGGATCTCAACGCTATCTTTACCTACTATCCTATTATATTTTTATGAGAAGGAAATGAAGGATCCTTCTAAAAAAAGAAGAGTACTTGTTATTTAAAACAAAAAATTAAATATATAATTCTATATATATATATATCTATGTAATTAGTAAAGTCAACATTCTTTGATGAAATCTTCTACCAAGAAAAATACTTCCAAGCTGGCCTGTGAACTCTGCCCGGAAACTATCAGGAACTTCCTCTATGACATTCCTACCGTAAAAAGCTCAAATCTTCAAACATACACTACATACACTTCTATATATATCCTACCCCTCAGATATTTTGAATTAACAATATATGAAATAAAAATTACATAATAAACATATATTCTGTTGAACATAGTTAGCTCTCTCAATTTCTTTGAAGCCATGTGCAAAAGGTTCTGTGCCAACTGGTACTTCTGGGCAGGGTGAAGCTAGTCATGAAATTTAATGGGGGCATTAATGCCCATAAGTCATAATCCATAAAATTAGACCAATATAATTTAGGACTTAATATAATTTTGGCCAATTTTTAGTGGAGTATAGAACTATTTTGACCATTTTTAGTAAAGACAAAAAAAAGAAATTAATACATGTAAAAAAATTTTTTTCCCAAAATCCAGTAGGGGTATACGCCCCCACTGGGTCCCTTCTCCCCCCGCCCCTGCTTCTGGGTCATTGTCTTCATCATCACCATCGTCGCCGTCATCGCTGCCACTTATTCTCTTCGGCCCAACCCGCGAGGCCGGTAGTGAACTCAAATTCACCGTCGTCGCCGCCTCTCTAGCTGAATTCAGTTTCAAAGCCACTCCCAACACATACTCTCCTACAAACTCACACTGAACATCACCATCACAAACCCTAGCAAGAAGGGCAGTCTCTACTTCGACCGGATCCAAGTCATTGCCAACGATAGGGAAATCACCTTCTCTGTGGTCACCGATCGACGTCCACCCCATTCTATCTTGGCCCCCCAAAACATCACCGTTTTGGACTCCATTGCTGTCCAAGGCCGGAAATCCGTTCTTTTCGAGAAAAAAAGATCTTGAAAAGTATAGTTTGGAGACGAGTTATGGCCTATGGGGTTTTCAGTTTGGATTAAAGCTGGCTCTTGAGTTAAGAGATGTTAGTTACGGTAAGGGCAAGGTTGTCCGTCGCCTAGAACCAGGATCGAGTATAACAAGCTCAAAGTGCACTAAATATGGGAGTAGTTTCGAGGCTACGCGTTGTGACAATGTCTATAAAGTGAAGACGTTGAAAAGACTTATGGCCTCTATATTTTCTATGGTTGAAAAGACTTACAACAACCATAGTTTCTATGGTTGAAACTTATTAAGATCTCCGAGTGACAACATCATGACTAGTGGTATGTGAAGCTTTTTTTCTTTTTTTTGATTTCGGTATGTGAAGCTTTAACAAGATACACATTATGTAAAACTTTGTGGTTTGTTGTGTGGTTTTAGAATTGATCATATGTCCGTGAATATATATGTAATGGTTCGGAGATTGTTGATTTCTGTTTGAGACGCTTGGGGCTTCAATAAATATTATTTGCAATTGCTGTAATGTCATTCATTCAATAAGCGGCACTAAAAATTAAAAACCGACAGTCCAAAAAAGAAAAGAAAAAAAAAAAGAACGACAAAAAAGAATAAAATGACACCAAAAAACGAGAAACGACAAGAAATTATGCAAGATGGAACCGGAAACGACAATAATGTAGCATATACGACATAAAAATAAATATGAAATCGGACCAAAGACAGAAAAGGTAAAAAAAAAAAAATAATAATAACTGAACCAGGGATAAAATAAGAAACGACATCAGTGGAGTAAAACAAACATAAAACGGTCAAGTGACAACAAAACAAGAGAAGTAAAAATGCAATACCCCAGAAAGACGACAGAAACGACATAAAAAGAAAAACGACATAAAAGGCAAAAGATCTAAACCTGAAAACGACAACAAAATTCGAAACATAGCCAAAAACAATAAACGACAGAAAACAAAAAAATAAACTCGGAACAAAATGAAAAACTATACCACAGAAGGACAATATAAACAAGAAACGACATCGGAGCGGGAGAACAAACAACCATAGTCGGATCATAGGCCCATATTCAAGGCCCAAGTTGATTATATGGGCTCCAAATGATGGTTCCAAATGCAGGCCCTCATATAAATACCGTAAAACGACATCAAGTTTTGAAGTAGCAGCAAACGAAACTCGACCGCCTCCTCTCCTCGGTTTTTTTATCCGAAAATGGATCAACAAAAGCCCACTCCACCACCACAACCCACCTCCTCCTCCGCCGCCGCCGCCGCTACCGTCGCGGCCACTACTCCGGCGGCACCAACGGCACAACCCCAACCTGCTCCGCCACAGACTCCTTCACCGGCGCCACCGCTGTCTTCAACGACAACTCCATCAATCTCCACTCCCATGCCGCCATCCCCAAACCCCATCCCCAACCAAAACCTAAACCCTAAACCCCAATCCCAAACCCAGTTGCCGCCTCACCCATCGCCGCTGCAACATTCTCAGTCCCTTCCCAGCGCTCCGCCGAGCCGGCCTCCGGCCACGTTGGTTCGAGCTTGGCAACAGCCCCATTTGCCGCCTTCTCCTGCTACTGCTGCTGCTGCTGCTTCGGCTTCGGCTGGGTCTCCTTCTATTTCTTCGCCTTCGACACTGCCCTCGGCCTCTGCGCCGTCGCCGAGGGGTGGTGTCGCCATCGGTGTACCTACCCACCGCCCGAGCCCATCTACTTCGCAGCCTGCTCCGTTTTCGCCGTCGTATGGGCATTTTGGTGGCTTGGGCCGCACTGGGGTCAATTTGCCTGAACCCTCCTCAAATTCCAGTGCTTCGCAGGTAATGGTCGTTAGACTAATGACCCCCATTAGTTTTCGTTTTATGGGTTCTGTGAAGTGCATGCAGTATAAATTTGTACTCAAAGCAGTTTTCTGTGATTGAACTTAAGTATTGAATATGATATTGTAACCAAAAGAATTGAAATTTGTGGTTTCTTGGGTTCCTGTTTATATTTTTATGCTTTTATTTCTAGTTATCTATATGATCAAATTGCTGTTGCTGGAGATTGAGGGTGTTTTAGCATGCTTCTAATAATGGGTTTGTGGACAATGTAGGTGAGACCGTCCATTCAAGGAGTGCAGGGAATGGGGATGTTGGGATCGCTCAGTACCAGTTCTCAAATGCGCCCAAGTGGGATTCCTGTACACCATCAACAGAGGCCTGTGCAATCTTCTCTGAGGCCAGTTTCTACCCCCAGCAATCAGCTTCCTTCTTCTCAAGTTAGTAGCATTTTGTTATTCAGTTTTGTTGCTTTAAGTAATATATGGGAAATATACATCTGCGTATTGGTCATTGGATGAAGTTATCCACTGTGATGAACAGTTATTCATTGTGATGATATTTTTCCGGCTAAGATTTGAAAAGGATATTTTGACGAGAGAGGGACCTTTTCTGTTATATTTTTTCCTCTTGCAAGGTGTTTTATATTCAGCACCCTTCTTTATAAAGCATGTCAATGTATACAAACTACTTTACATAGCAGATAAAAAAGGCGGACAAAATCTCCTTTTGCTGGGGTTAAATAATTCAACTTTATATTTTTGGCCAATTATGGAGAAACTGCTATGGAAATATTGTAGAATGATAAGTGAAAGCACGACTGTTTACTGAAAGATGCCAAGGTAGTGTTGAAATAAGGTAGTACTTATATTGGTGCACCCCAACAAAGATATTAAAATGGTACCTGTAGAGTTCTCAGCGTCAGAAGGATGGGGAAATATATCTTGGGTAGGTGGTCCGTATTCAACTTGGTCATGATCAGAACTGATAATTGGTTGCCTGAATCTGTCCTTATGACTTGTTTCTTGTGCTTTACGAGAGATCCCTGTTGATTATGAGTCCCTATTCACGTTTAGTATGTTTGGTAACTGGTTTGCTGAAGCAGAATTATCAAGGTTCTGGCCTTCTAAGAGTCTCATCAGCAGTATCTCCGGGTTCATCTTCACCAAACACGTCGCAAACTGTGCAATCCCCTAATCAGCCGTGGTTGGCATCTGGATCACAAGGGAAGCCTCCCCTACCATCCCCTTCATATAGGCAGCCGGTGAACTCACAGTCCCTGCAGCAGAGATCACATATTCAACAGCAACAGCACCATTCAATGCCTATGACTTCACAGCAACAGCATATGTCATCTTTGCAGCAGCAGCAGATCCAACAACAACAGCAGCAGCAGCAGCTCCAACAACAACAGCAGCAGCAGCTCCAACAACAACAGCAGCAGCAGCAGCATCACCAACATCAGCAGCAGCAGCAGCCTTCCCCATCAACGCATGAACATTATGGTCAACAGGCTCCACAGTCAAGGGTTCCACAGGCTTTAACCCATCAGCAACAGATTACAAGGGTTCAGAGTTCAGCAAACCAAAAGTCATCTACTCCTGCTAGTTTACAACCTAGCACAGTCCAGTCAGGGTCCCAGAATAGAATAGCGACTACAGAAACTGATGAAACTTGTAATAGAATTCTTAGTAAAAGAAGCATCCATGAGCTAGTCAACCAGGTGTGTCTTGTAGGACATCTGTCTGTTTACTTTGAAATGTGTGGTTGGTAGTATCATATTCCTATGAATTCGTATTGAATATTTAGGAGTATTAATTGTCAAAGCTAAATTTAAAAGAAATCTGTTTCAAGTTTGGGTTTCCACTTGCCACACCCACTCAGTATTGTCGAAAATGGTTTCTTATTTTGTTATTTCTATATGTTGCTTTCTAGAAATAATATCCACTAATTTTTCCTTTAAAAGGGTTAAGGACAGCTCAACTCCTAAATTGCTTACTTCTCTAAATGCCCATGCCCACTCTTTTACTCCTCGTTAAACAAATGAATTGCTTCAGTGCTTTGTAAAATGTTTGACTTAGAATCTTCTTCGTTTAGATTTCTCCGTCATTTCAACCCCGTTCTTCTCTGCTTCTTGGACAGATTGATCCATCTGAGAGACTGGATCCTGAAGTTGAAGACATTCTTATGGATATTGCAGATGATTTTGTCGAGTCTGTGAGTAATCAAACTGTTTCTTAATCTTTTTTTGGTTATGTTCGATGGACATTTATGTGTTCTATCTAGATTTTGGGTTTATAGCTAGACAAAATTTCTCTTGTTTGTTCCCTTGTTTGCTTCACCTTTTCTTTTTTAATCCTTTAATTCTTTTACTTTTTGGTAGGTTACAACATTTGGTTGTTCACTAGCAAAGCATCGGAAGTCAACAACTTTGGAAGCAAAGGATATACTTACACATCTTGGTTAGTTTTGTTGGGAAATACATAGTTTTTCATTCACAATTTATGGACCTTTGGAGCTCCAAAGTTATCTCATTGGTTTGATACAGAACGAAACTGGAACATAGCTCTTCCTGGGTTTGCTGGTGACGAGATTAAAAGCTACAGAAAACCAGTAAGAGAACCGTTATTTACTTGGCTCTTTTATCTCCGTGCTTTGTTGCATCTGAAATTTCTCTTTTGATGATGATGTTTTTCGTCAACGATAGTCTTTCAATACTAATTATCTAGCCCTAAATTCTTAAATTGTTGATCTTATTGGCAATGGTTTTGCAGCTTGCTAATGATATTCACAAGGAACGTCTCGTGGCAGTAAGTTTGCATGCAATCTATTATCTATGCTGCCTATGCATATTTTCTGTAACGACTTAGGTGTATGGTCATTGTCTGTGTTCTAAACCAACTGTCTTCTTAATTATTTATTTATTTTTGGCAGATAAAGAAATCCATAGTAGCAACCGAGACAGCGAACACTAGACATTCCTCCGGACAAGCTGCAGGAAATGCCAAGGGAAGTCTGGTAAAGACCCCTGCCAACGTCATAGGCTCTCCAAATGTCAAAATATAGTAACATGAGGGCCTTCATCGACACTTCTTCATTCGAGAAGTTTCATGCTGACACTAAGGTATCTTAAATTTACATGCAATATAAATATTGTATACGAATAATACTATCCATGCCCAAAAAACTTGTGGAACATCTCTTAGTTCTCTTATTTGGTTCAGGAGCCAAGTTTTGCAGAATGGAGTTCTGATGTGATGGAATCAGGGTTTTGTTTTTCGAAGTCCATAGCACCATGTATTTACCTATCATAGCTTCACATATTGATGCATTTTTGCTTTAACAAACTTACTGGTGCTCACCCTTTTTCAACCATGGGGGCTCAATGTGATGTAAATGGAGATAATTTTCGACAGCATAGCACAGGTAAAAGTGCTGTCGTTTTTTGTTTTTGTGGCCGCTGCAAATGAGCAAATTACAGCGTTGTACTCAATTTAATTTTATGTATAAAACGCAGGAGGAAGAAATGACGACCATAGTTTTTTCATTCTTTAAAATGCAAACACTTCTTTTCAGTCACGTGGTCATAGTTTCACTTTGTTTTCCCGACTCTTTATCATACCTATTCTTATGATGGTTCATGATGATGATGATGATATTTCAAATTGAAATGTGTTGTTTCCCCCTAATTTTAAATCTCATCCAATTCTAGGATTGATTTATTTAACTGGGGAAGAATAGTGGCTTACCCATGTGTGCACATGGCAGCGGTTGTGACAATATGATCGAGTGGGACACTACACATGTGCATCTCCTCTATTGGTTGGAAATATCATGTGCTGGAACCAACACCTGAACTTTTCAGGGTAGGCCCGGTAGGGCTTCATAGAACTGCAAAAAAAAAAAGATACCAAAGATTTGGGTATTTTACACAACCCTAAGCTTATGTTTGGTACAGAGGAAAGAAAATAGAAGGGAAGAAAAATTTAGAAGAGAGAAAATGTATAGGGCAGAAAAAAAGTGTAATCTTCTAGTAGTACGTTTATTTCGCTATAATTGTAATCGGAATAAATAAAAAGAGAAATGAATGGGAATAAAATAGAAAGATATGAGAATCATTATTTGTAGTATGTTGTTTACTTGAAACTAATAGCAATGGGAATCATATTCATTAAAATATTATTCATTTGTTTACTTAATCCAGAAAAAGTAATGAAAATGTGTTATATTTATTAAATTGTCCTTTTAAATGCATGTACGATTTAAAGTAGATAGATTTTTTGAGATGAAATTGTATTTTACAATTTTAATAATTAAAAAAGAGAAAATGAGTGTTTCCGGGTAACCAGACTCCTTAGGGTGTTGGTGAGGGAAGTATTTTTATTCATTTCTCCTAAATTTGTGTGGGCTTCACATCTTTTCTCTTTTCCCATATTTTAGTAAATTTTTGTATGGGAATCATTATCCTATATACTATTCCCATTACTCTTTAGTAAACATGCCATTTGTTTGGCACATAAAGGGAAAAGAAAATTATTTTATTTTGAATTAATTATTTTATCCGCTTTATTAACGTTTTGAAATTAGTGTACAATGATATTTTAGTGATATCATTTTCACTCATTATTAAACAATTTTTCATTCTCCTTTTATCTCCATTTTTCGAGGGAATTTATGTAGGTCTTACCATTTTTGTTTCTATTCTCTTTTTTCCTTATTTACTTTTTCTTTTGTACTAAACAACCGTTTTTTTATTTTATTTTAGCTTTTCTTTTCTACCATTTCTTTTTTCTCACTTTTCCTCTCTCTGACAAAATATAGCATAAGGTTTGGATTCTACAAAATAATACTTTGATGAATAATTTGCGAAAATTGATCACTTTTTGACGATAATAATATTCTTAAAATTTGGATTTTTTTTTTTATTTTCCTAATTTTAAGGATATTATTGTCTTTTACTTGTTAAAGTTAATGAAAAAGTGAATTTATCAATTATTTTGCAGATTTCAGACTTATGAATTAAAATTATAGAACATCCAACTTTCTAGTATTTTTATTTTGTTATTATTAATTTTTACTCTTTTAAATGTCACAAAACATGAGCAATTGAGATAAGATAACTCTCCACAAATGATATGAGAAACCTGGCCTCATTCTATATTTCTCTCTCAGTAAATCTATTATACTTTATTTACTTCCTTCGTGAGAGTATCTACATATATAGTATCTCAATCCAATAGGTTTTTTTTTTTAACCTATCGATAGATATTTTTTTTAGCCGTCAACAGCTATCATAATTTAAGTAGTTAGAAAAAAAATAATAAAAATAAATACATATTATTTAATATTTTTTTCCTCCAATTTTTACCATGAAAAGATGTGCGTAACCAATTTTAATTGAACAAAATGATACTAAATTGGTGCATATATATATATTTTTAAAGTGGAGTTTAACTAATGACCTCCACTTATTATAAATTGAAGGAGAATACCTACTACTACCCAATCTCCACCCCACCCATTAGGGATAATAAATTTTCACATCTACCCCTGGTGTGACTCGAACCTAGAACTGAGATCTTAGGTAGTGGGTGCTCTTACCACTTGAATCAACCCACTTCATCATAAAAATTGGTGCATAGGTATATATATATATATAGGTTGCCAATCCACTAGGGCTTTTTTTTTTTTTTTTAACCTATGTGTCGGTATTTTTTTTTTATAGCCGTTAGATCATCATCTAATAGTGATCCAACGGCTAAAATGAGGTGCATGAAAAGACGTGCATCTTAATGCTTTTTCTCTCTCCTACTTTTTAATATAAAAAAATATGCAAAAAAAATTTTCATTGG
>JXTC01000183.1:451599-487053 GCA_002914845.1 Trema orientale
AAAAGTAATATTTATGTATCATTATAAATTATTTGTTCTTAAGGTTCCTATTTATTGATATTCGACGTAGTCTTACCACGAATATATATATATGCATTTGTCGTATTCATCTCTTTTTATTATATGCTCATTGTATAATGTGTTATTGTATAATGTGTTATTGAGTATCTATTCTTTTGTAGAAAGTATGATGCTTGAGATATTAATTATTGTACCAAATTTTTTGTATCAATAAATATCGTATATAATTTGTTACTATTTAATTTGTGATAATGTTAATTATATTTATAATAATTTTTAATGGACCGATTGAATAATAACAAATTATATGTCATATATATTAGTATTAAAAATTTGATATAATAATTGAGACATCAAGCATTATCTTTATAATTACATTTTGGCTTTGATTGTTGTGAAAGCATATATAGGCAATTTTTATAAGCATAACCTCAATATGCTTTTCTTTTCTCCCTCAATGGCTTCATGCTATATATATATCAAATTATCATCACCTTGTACAATATTTAATTGTCATACCAGCTAAAAATTTGATCCAAAAGATTAAGCAATAACATATTTAACTTTCCTAGTTCAAAAAAAAAAAAAAACATATTTAACTTTTCAATATCAGATTCTTAAAAAGTATATAATATTAACTGGTTACGGAGAATCCAATTATAAGGAAGTTTTCCAATCTGATATCTCTGTCAAACAAAATCCGCTTTGACCTGGCTCTTTAGGCCACCCGGGGTAACCACATCAAACGCGAAAATCTTTGAACCTTGTCTGTTTCCTTTCCATTTTTATTTATTTGTTTATTTATTTTTTAACTTTTTGGGACTATATATAAGCCCCAAAAATCTAACCAATCTTCATTACATCTCTCAATTTGTTCAAAAAGCTGGCTCCTTGATAAGCTCCCTCCCTCTCCATCCTCCTCCGTACACAACAAAATTGGCACATATATACACACACACTCAAATAAGTGTATAATTGTAACCAATTAAAAGCATGGTATCAAACAAGCTCTTCCTTAATTCCCTCATCTCTTTCTTCTTCTTATTGTCCATTAATCTATCAGGTACTTAACTCCCTACTTTACCTTTTCTCTCAATCATACGCATACATATAAATTTGGTCACTTTACATAATCATGCTATATATAAATTTTTCTTCGTTAAATACACATATTACTATATAGTTCTAATTTTTATGCCACAACATATATATATATATGTTTTAGTTCTAGTTTCAGGTCACCATGGCCACCACCAAGGTCATAACCCTCATCTCTTTAGCTTTCGTCCAACAAAGCTTTTTGTGTTCGGAGACTCATACTCTGACACAGGCAACAACAGAAAATCCGAAGCCAGTTCTTGGAAATATCCGTACGGTATTACTTTCCCCGGGAAACCCTCCGGTCGTTTTTCCGATGGTCGTGTCTTGACCGATTTCCTAGGTACTCACTCTCTCTATCTTTAGCTTTTTTTTTTTTTTAAAATGTATATGGTACAAAGTAATGGACTTGCTTTAGTGTCTTTTCGCATAATATAAAAATATTTTTCTTAATAAGTGGTGGGTTGTTCTTCTCTCTAATTTTGACACTTTATCTATGAAAAGATCTATGTGTATGTATTTTATTTTATTTTATTTTTAATTTTGCATTATTGAGTTTGAGTTCTACTTTTTTTTTTTTTTTTTTTGCTTTTTCTCTTTCTTACTATATCATGTCAGAGGTTTTGCCATCATATGTATTTTGGTTACTTTCTCGTCACGTGATGGCTTCAGCTTTGTTCATTTCTTTACGTTTTTTATAATTAGTCATTATTTTCAGTGTTCCACCTGCTTCGTTGTCCAAAACTTAGCTCCTTTATACCCCACCTTTGTCTCCATGAATAATCATAACTCAAAATTTAAAAATATGAGCTTTTCTAATAATAATATTGATGAGAGAGTTTGAGTTTGATCAATTTAGTCCTCTTTGCTGGCTCAGTGTCAAAAGTTGTACGCTTTTTCCAACTTTGCACCTTAACCCATTGTTTAATCTACCTTATGATCGAGCTTTATATACATAAATTAATTGACATCTCAAAAGAGATAAGTTTTGGCTATTACTGTAGAGTGTAGTATATATACAAAAGCTGAGGTTTGCCAGCGCCATTCTTTTTTAAGCTTATATCTTTATGTTCTGTCACCCAGTCACTATCAACAGTAACGCATATATATATAAATATAAGTGGAATTGTAACACACTTAATTCCTTAAGCTTAACATTCCAACTAGTACTACTTAGAACAACTTTATCATGATCATAACTTTTTCTTTTCCTCGAGATTCTTTAGAAGAGCTTTAATCCTCCCTGATCACATCAAACAGGAAATTAATCACCTTGTTGAATAAAACCAATAACTAACCACATTATTCAACCGAAGATATATATATATATTAAAGTTGTCACCTAATTAAGTTAGACATAACAAAATAACTTCGGCAGATTAAGCAGTGGGTAATCAATTACTCACAAATTTAAAAAAAAAATTTGTAGCACTCAAATAACAATGCTAAGAGTATTATTAATATTGCTTAACATCACACTCACTATATATATATTAGGTAGATATGTATAAAATCTATAATTACACAATTGAATTCACATTTTTATTAATATATTGTGCTACGTACCCGTATAATTAATTAACAAGCGAATTCATTTGACTAATTAATGTTGTTCAGCTAAGTTTGTGGGAGTAAGGTCTCCAATACCATACCAATGGAGGAAGGTGGGATACAAACACTTGAAATACGGAATGAACTTCGCTCATGGAGGCACGGGAGTCTTCAACACCTTGGTTTTGGACCCAAACATGACAGTTCAGATAGACTCCTTCCAGAAGCTCATCAATCACTCTGTTTACACTCCCCAAGACCTTAAGTCCTCGGTCGCCCTCGTCACCGTCGCCGGCAATGACTACGCTGCTTATACTTTCAGAAACGGCTCCGCCGAGGTTAGTCCCTATTAGTTAATAGTATCATAAAAATGCGTTAATTTATTCCATAAATGAGTTTTTTTTTTCTTTTTTTTCTTTCACATAAGAACTCTTAAAAGTTTTCACGTTTGATTCCAAATTTTGCATGATATTAACTGTTACATCAAATTTGTATAATTAAAAAAATTACTAACAAAAGAACTCGTTTACCCCTTTAAAACAAATTAAGAAAAAAAATAATAAGTTTTTTTAAGGTAAAAAGTTGATAATAATTCAATTACGTAGTAACATTTTTCAATCAATGACGACAAGTCAATTGGTAATAAATAACAAATTGGTATTAGACTTGAAATACTCTTAGTACTGCTTATTATATATATATATATATATATATATATATATATATATATATATATATATATATATATTATAATGTGATAACATTGCATCATAATATCGTGGGAAAAATATCACTTTTATACCTTGTATTTTAACATTTGTTCAATTTATAACTTGTAGTTTGATTATTATTAATATTGACCTTTAGATTTAAAATCTATTACGAATTGATATACTGACAACAATTTAAAGCAGTTAATTTACCAAGATAAATTAATAAACTTATTCTTGAATAAGTTTTTATACAGTTTATTTTAATTTCTTAAACGACATCTTAGTAAATTAACTGTTCTAAATTGGTGTCAATGTATAAATTTACAACAGATTTCAAATCTAAAGGTCAGAGTTAATAATAACTAAAACACAAGGCATAATTTGAATAAAGTGTCATAATACAAGATATAAAAATGATAATATCCCTAATATTGTATTATCAGCGGTAAAAGAAAAATATTTAGGGAACTTTTTCCTTTAATGGATTAAACTTTAGTTGTATTCAACGTTCAAAAGTGAGATTTATTTGAGATTCCTCTCTTGTCCTCCCCCCTCCCCCCCCTTCCTCTTCCTCGAATTAAAAAAAAAAAAGAAAAAGAAAAAAGGCTTTAGTTTACTACTCTATGGTGGTCGTATATTTGGCTTATAATTATACAGTTTGATTGGGGTTTATATATTCAAATCTCCCAATTAGTAGGATTATTGCTTTATTGCTAGCTAGGTACACGTCAAATTCTAAAACCCTTAAAGTTGCCAGGCTGTGAAGCATTGCTGTCTCAATTTGTTGAGTTCTTTTTTTTTTTTTTTCTTTTTTTAATTGACAATGCAAATTATTAATTTGTTGGGTCCAGACTCTCCAAAGGAGAAACGTCGACTATATGTGCATGCCGGGTTGTTTTTTTTTTTTTTTTCAGAGGTAGGGACCAATTACGAGGAGATGGGCCTCTTCGTCCTTAGGGCATATTGTGGGTTCGGTAGAATATCTGCCTCTAGTCCAGAAAAGTCCTGGTCTGAGTGTCTTGTTCTTAAATGCATGCACTAGTTTATTATCATTAATTCATTATAAATTCGTTGTAGGTTAATATTTTCATTCCAAGAAGAGGCCGGATAGGGCCCATGCGTGGGGCATTGACTTTGATAGTCCTTGTATTCTTTTTCGCTTTGAAAATATTATCTAACTTACAACATTAATCATGATTTAGATTTATCTGTTATCTAAAAAATTTATTATATTTTTGTGACATCTTTTTCTGGAAGTATTTCACTAAAGAATTCACACATACTCTATAGAGCTATAATACCTTATTAAGTTTACTTTAGTCGCACATTGCAACATTAATCACCAAATATATATAGATTGCCAATCTATTTTTTTTTTTTTTACCTATCCATATGTATTTTTTTTAGCCGTTGGATCATTGATGTAATGGTTAACATAATTTGAATAGTTAAAAAAAACAATAAAAATAAATACTCATTAATTAATACTTTTCTCTCTTCTCTTTTTACTATAGAAAGACGTACATAATTAATTTTAACTGGCTAAAATAATAGCTATAAATAGGTTAAAAAAAATACCTATGGGATTAGTGCCATATATATATAAACAATGGTTCAGTTTTTCCTCTCAATCAATCGATGTAATCCACCATTTAATTTTTAAAGACAAAAGAAATAATCAAGATTAAGAGGTTGAAGTATTTCTCACCAGTCACCCTTCTAAATCACACATTAATGAGTTACGTTTTCATAGAAATATTCATGCGTTTAATTATACCACTTTTGACTAAACGGTGAAAATTCTTATAGAATTATAAAACAAAACGAGCGTTTAAGCGGGGCAGTACTATACTCATGATCATCCACTGTTTTTTACAGGGTTTTCAACCCTTCATTACATCAGTGGTGAACCAACTCTATGTGAACTTGAAACGAATCCATGACTTGGGAGTGAAGAAGATAGCAGTGACAGCTCTTGAGCCCTTGGGTTGTCTTCCCTCGAGCACCGCGGTGAGCTCGTTCCGGCAATGCAATGGAACCCAGAACTCACTTGTGAGCTTCCACAATCTCTTGTTGCAACAAGCTGTGGCCAAGCTAAACAACGAAACTTCTAAGGATTCTACTTTCCTCATTCTCGATCTTTATTCTTCCTTCATGTCCGTATTCAAGAACAAAGGCGACCAACTAGGTAATTAACCCCTCATGAATTTCGTGTCATAATAATGTGACACACATATATATATATCACATAATATATTAACTTTGTTTTTATTCCTTCATCATGTAGACTTATGATCACATTAAACAAATAAATTTGTCTATATAATATGACGTATGCTATCTTCATCAGTAGTATTTGACACCATGCATGTGACATATACAGATGATCACATATGTTAAACATTTAACAGAATGACAGGCTGTCACAATCTGTGAGAAATTTGTTCGATATGATCATGGCAAATCTTACAAATTGTTATTCGAGTGTCAAAAATGAAATTGTCACTATATACTTTAAGAGAAGTGACATGATATGTATATATATATATTATATATATAATTTCTTCTAGTATACTAGCCAACAAAATTTATTCCAAAGCCTGATAGTCATAAAATATTGTGTGTGTGTGCGTATATAAATATATATTGCAGGAAGCATAAAGTTTGAGAACCCTTTGAAGCCATGCTGTGTTGGGATAAGCAGTGGGTATTCATGTGGGAGTGTAGATGCGAATGGAACAAAGATGTACAGCATTTGCGAAGAGCCTCAATCAGCATTCTTCTGGGACAATGCCCACCCCACCCAGCAGGGCTGGCAGGCTGTTTATTCAGCTTTGCAAGCCACTCTTCAGCAACTAGTCTACTAGTGCTGTTGATGAATCCGTGTTTTTTTTTTTTTTTTCCTTTGGGTGTAATAACTTGTTTTCCCAGTCAATAGAAACTTTTAAATTTGTTTATTTGCTCCGGATTATTTTCACTTTTTTGTAACGTGGTTACGTAATTAATTAATTTGGAGTTCCAGTCATGCACAAGAGTAGAATCATATCTAATAAGTTCTTCTACGTGAGTCCAATACCATATATATATACTAGCTATACCTATATAACAAAAAGTAGAATGCCCATTTAAAAAAGATACTATAAATATTATACTAAATACATTTGTCGCAGGTTTGTTTTCTCTTCAAATTTTACTCCAAAAAAAAAGTGAGAAAGAAAAAGAATTTAAGTGGCCAACATACGTTAGTTAAATATATGGTAAGATGGAGACGATTTTGATGTTTAAGGCCCAAATTAAACCAGTACTGCTCACGTTTTTGCTCTATTATAATGTGAGCTTGACAATTGGAGGATGACTATTGAAAATTATGTGTCAATTAATGAGGCCAGATTTCACGTCAAGCCTAGTATTAATAAAAAGGAGAGAAATATTTCATCAATAATATCATCAGTATAGGCAAGTATTGAGGCAACTATGTTAGGTTTACACGTTAACCCAATAATGTGGGTCATAGTTTTTTATAACAATTATATAATATTAAGGCTGTCTAATTAAGTGGGGGCCATTAAGTGATCTAATTGAGGGCTCAAGAAGTTATCTATTAAGTGTGGACTCTGTAATGTATGGTTACCTAATCCTAGTCCAATAAGGATTGATGGGGTCTCTATTGGTGACTAGTATATAAAGACATAACTATAGGGTTTTGGTCCCCAAGCTAAATAGAACGTGTGCTCTTTTCCTCTACCTCCATCAATAGAGAGAGTTCCCATTGAGCATATATAGAGTATTCTGGCTGTGGAAGACCTTCTACGCTCAGGCTCTAAATAATTCATTGCTTCCGCTTACGCGATCACATCCTTTGGTGTCAATCTCAATGGATTCAGGTTAGTCGCGGGATTTCTCTCAACAAATCTTTTCCTGACAATTTGGCATGATAGATTCTGGGATTATATTTGGTATAATAATCCATTAAGTAAATCTAACAAGTGGTATCAGAGCAAGAAATCATGTTAAATTGCTTAGAATAATCATCTTCACCTATTTGGCTTTCTAAGGTTTAGATATAACATGTATGATTGATAAATTTTTCATGATATGTTGAGTTAATTGATGCTATGAGGGTAAGGTTTTAGCTATGGGTCGTTAATTTTAAAGAATTAGGGCTTGAAATTTTTCAGATTCGTGTATGAACAGTATTTTCGGCAGACTGATTCTGGTTTTCGGTCTACTGAAAACACTATTCCAGCAAAATGCTTTTAAGCAAAATTTTGATTTTTGGGTCTATTTTGGGCAGATTTCAGTCAATTTTGACTAAAATCATGTAGTTTCAACCCTTTTTCTACCTATTAAGGACTAAAACGACCCTCACTTTGTCCGTAGAAAATCCTACTTGGTTTTAGGGTTGATAAAGTGATGAGCCAATTTCAGAAAAATCTGACAATTTCATCACTGTCAGAATCAGTCGACCGAAAATGGCTTTTCGGTCGACCGAAAGTTGCCGAAAGCCACATTTTATTTCTGTGATTTTCGGTTAACCAACCGGTCAACCGAAACTGGCAGAATCAGTCGACCGATTCTGCAACCGGTCGACCGATTTTGCTAGCAAAGAAAATTTTTCAGTTTTCAGCAACTTTTTGTGGATTTTCGGGCATTTCGGTTAATTTTTTTTTACACCATTTGTTTAAATATTTTGAAATAGATGAGTTGAAACAACATGTTGCCAAAGTAACCTCTATTGTGTAGATTTATTTATTTTGAGATATTTGAATGTTTGTATGTTTATTGTTCATGCGAATAATAACCGGCCCAAAGGAAGGTGATTATTCGGCCGAATAATGATCACACCTGCGGTAATAGATATGTGATAGTTTTTAAGTTTCCATGTGAACAGTAAATCGGCCCAAAGGAAGATTTACTGTCTGACAGGATTTACTGTCAATATTTGATTACTGCACTGAAGAGTACTACTTACAAGATAATAAGTCGGCCCAAAGGAAGGCTTATTGATATTGTTCGGGTATCTTGTGATGGAAGCCCACCTTATATGTTTATGTCATACTAGTGTATCTTATTATTATATGCTTATTTTATGACATGTTATTAATATGAGCTATTATTTTCTATTTTTTGTTCTTTATTCAGTTTTTGTTTCAAGCATATCTGCTAATTTGAATTCAATTCCTGTGCTTAACAGTACAAACTTCAAGGAGTGGAAAGAGCACGTTATGATTGTACTCGATTGCATGGATCTGGACCTTGTAGTTAGGAAAGAACAACCTGCTGCTCATACGGATGAAAAATCTGATATAGATGTTAAGAACTTTGAGCAGTGGGATCGTTCTAATCGCATGAGTCTTATGATCATGAAACATTCCATACCTGAGACCATTAGAGGAGCTGTGCCTGAGGTTGATAATGCTAAGGCATTCCTTGACGCAATTGCGGAACGTTTCCAAAAGAATGAAAAAGCAGAAACTAATACCATGCTGAGCAATTTACTTGCTATGTGTTATAAAGGTAAAGGAAACATCAGGGAGTACATTATGGAGATGTCCAATCTGGCTTCAAAACTAAAGGCACTTAAGTTAGAGCTGTCGGATGACTTGCTTGTGCAATTAGTATTACTATCTCTTCCACCATAATTCAATCAATTTAAAGTGAGCTACAACACCCAGAAAGAAAAATGGACTCTTAACGAGCTTATATCTCAGTGTGTGCAAGAAGAGGATAGATTGAAGCGAGATAAAATAGAGAGTGCTCACTTAGCAACAACCTTTCAAGATAAGAAAAGGAAAAGGACTAAAGATAAGGGAGCTGTATCTGGAACTTCACATACTAAAATGCAAAAGAAACAAGATAAGGATTCAGCTTGTTTCTTATGCAAGAAGGCAGGACATGTGAAGAAGGAATGCCCCAAATACGCCGCCTAGTGTGTCAAGAAAGGTAAGCCTCTCAATTTTTTCTGTTATGAGGTTAATTTTGCTTCTGTACCCAATCATACTTGGTAGGTGGATACTGGTGCCACTACTCACATAAGTATGTCTATGCAGGATTGTCTGAGGAGCCGTCCGTCAAGTGATACTGAAAGATACATCAATGTGGGCAATGGCGACACAGCTACAGTAGAGGCAATAGGTCTATTTAGGTTGTAATTAAGTTCCGGTTTATTTTTGGATTTGGATGAGATATTCGTTGTACCGTTATTTAGATGGAATTTAATTTCTATTTCAGTATTGGACAAATTTGGTTATTCTTGTTCATTTGGAAATAATAAATTTAGTCTTTTTCAAAATTCCAATATTATTGCGACTGGTACTTTGATTGATAACCTATATAAAGTCGACACTATTACCTTAATTAATAAAAATTTGCACGTTGAGAAATGTGGTACGAAATGCAAAACCATTGAGAATCCTCTATGTTGTGATACAAGCGATTAGGACATATCTCTAAACAGAGAATACAACATCTTGTGTCAGATGGAATTCTTGACCCACTTGACCTCACAGACTTCACAGGTTGTATTGAGTGCATTAAAGGCAAATAGACAAATATGCATAAATTAGGTGCTAATAGGAGTTTCGGTGTCTTAGAACTGATACATACTGATATCTGCGGTCCATTCCCTATGGCTTCATAGAATGGCCAACAGTATTTCATCACGTTCATAGATGATTACTCTCGATATGGGTACCTATAATTAATTCATGAGAAGTCTCAATCCTTGGACGTATTTAAAGCTTTCAAAGCCTAAGTTGAAATCAACTCGACAAGAAAATTAAAGCCGTCAAATCCGATCGTAGTGGTGAATACTACGGTAGGTATGATGGATCCAGTGAACAACGTCCAGGATCCTTTACCCAGTACCTAGAGGAATATGGAATCGTCCCACAATACACAATGCCAGGAAAACCTAGCATGAATGGTGTTGCTGGGCGACGAAATCGAAAACTTAAGGACATGGTGAGGAGTATGATTAGTCATTTCTCCTTACCTGAATCACTCTGGGGAGAAGCACTAAAGACTGCAGTTTATATACTCAACAGAGTACCCAGCAAATCAGTAGCTAAAACCCCATATGAACTATGGACAGCAAGAAGCCTAGTATTAAGCACTTGCATATTTGGGGTTGTCCAGCTGAGGCAAGGCCATACAAGCCACATGAGAAGAAACTGGACTCAAGATCAATAAGCTGCTATTTTGTTGGCTACGCTGAAAGATCTAGAGGTTTTAAATTCTACGATCCCTCTAATAGGTCCTTTTTCGAGATAGGTAATGTGAGATTCCTTGAGAATGTTGAGGTTGAGGGGGAAGATAAGGTAAGAAATATTGTCTTCAAAGAGGAATTTCTTTCTCTTCCTACAGTTGCTATTGGAGGTGATCAGGCTCCTTTGCCTGACATTATTCAAGAAGTAAATCCAGAAATTCAAGACAATATTCCGCAACTCCCTGTCCCACATGAGGAAGTTGCTCCTGAAGAGCAACCTCAATAACCTCAAGAGGAAGTGCCATTAAGGAGATCTACTAGGGAACGGAGAAGCGCGATTCCGGATGATTACATCGTCTATCTCCTAGAACATGAGTTTGATATAGGAGTGAAAAATGATCCAATCAATTTCACTCAAGCCAAACAAAGTTCAAAATCCCAATAGTGGATCGGTGCCATGGAAGATGAGATGAAATCTATGAAAGACAACGACGTTTGAGAACTCGTCGAATTGCTAGCAGGAAAGAAACGTATTAGTTGTTAATGGATTTTTAAAACTAAAAAGGATTCTAAAGGCAATATCAAGAGATATAAGGCTCGTTTAGTTGCCAAGAGTTTCACTCAGAAAGAAGGCATTGATTATAAAGAGACTTTCTCTCCAGTTTCTTCGAAAGACTCTTTTAGAATAATTATGGCACTAGTAGCTCATTTTGATCTGGAGCTACATCAGATGGACGTAAAGACTGCATTTCTCAATGGTGATACTGAGGAAACGATTTATATAGTACAGCTAGAAAATTTTGTAACCGAAGATCCATAGTCTATGGTCTGTAAACTAAAGAAATCCATCTATGGTCTCAAACAAGTATCCCGTCAATGGTATCATAAGTTCCATCAAGTTATTTCCTCATTCGGTTTTGAGGAAAATTCAGTAGATGGATGCATTTATCACAAGTTCATTGGGAGCAAATGTGTCTTCCCGGTTTTGTATTTCGATATCATACTTTTGGCAAGCAATGATATAGGCTTACTGCACGAAACTAGGAGATTTCTATCAAACAAATTTGAGATGAAAGATCTTGAGGACGCTTCTTTTGTATTAGGGATTAAAATACACCGAGATCGCTCTCAGAGCATTCTTAGCTTATCACAAAAGAGCTATATCGAAAAGGTACTTGATAGGTCTGGCATGAGCAAATGTGCCCCAGGAGATACACCCATTGCTAAGGGTGATAAATTCAGTCTCATTCAATACCCCAAGAATGAGTTTAAAGCTAAAGAAATGCAGAAGATCCCTTATGCATCTGCATTAGGGAGTCTGATGTATGCTCAGGTGTGTACGCATCCAAATATAGTGTACATAGTTGGAGTATTAGGCAGATATTTAAGCAACCCTGGTGTGGATCACTGGACAGCAGCAAAGAGGGTTTTACGTTATTTACAGAGAGCAAAAGATTACATGCTCACTTATCAGAGATCTGATCGTTTGAAGATCGTGGGGTATTCCGATTCCGATTATGCTGGATGCCTAGATAGTAAGAGATCTACTTCAGGCTATATTTACCTGCTTGCCGGAGGAGCTGTATCCTAGAAGAGTGTTAAGCAGATGCTCACAGCTTCTTCCACTATGGAGGCAGAATTTATAGCTTATCATGAGGCATCAAATCAAGGGATATAGCTGCGGAATTTTATCACCGGGTTGCGAATTGTCGATAGCATTGAAAGGCCATTGAAGATTTATTGTGATAATAGAGCCGTTGTTCTATATTCCAATAATAACAGAAGCTCGTCAAAGTCTAAACACATAGACATTAAATTTCTAGTTGTTAAAGAAAGAGTTCAAAGTCATCTAGTATCTATAGTACATATCAGAACTAACTTCATGTTGGCGGATCCACTCACCAAAGGTCTAACGCCTAAGTGTTTCATGAGCGTACTGCTCATATGGGTGTTGTACCATTTAAAGATGTTCAGGATTAGTGGGAGTTAGATTTTATGAGTTCTCTTTTGATAGACACATTTGTTATTTGATATCAATAAAGTGATAGTTTTCTTTATACTCTGAATTTATATTTTGTTTTCTTTCTATCTGCTGTTTTGCATAAAGTTGTGGTTTTGTATAAAGAGAAAGACTAAGGTTGATTTGTTGGAATCATAAAGAAGGACCAATTGGAAATAGGCATAAAAGATCACTTTTCGTGTAATTTCCATGCCACACATCCATACTTGATCTGTATTATTGTGTGTATTGATTTGGTAATCATTGATGGGTTTAATTGCCTACCTAAGTACAATGAAAGCCGCTTTGGTTTCATGTTGATATACAAGATGGTTCAGATTGTCTTAAGGGGTAATTTCTTAACTGACAGCAATAAAGTACGCACTCAAGTTTTTGTTATATAATTGTCTCAGGAAAAACTCATGTTGCCCAAGTGGGAGATTGTTGAGTTTACACGTTAACCCAATATTGTGGACCATAGTTTTTTATAACAATTATATAATATTAGGGCTGTCTAATTAAGTGGGGCCATTAAGTGATCTAACTGAGGACTCAGGAAGTTACCTATTAAGTATGGACTCTGTAATGTGTGGTTACCTAATCTTAGTCCAATAAGGATTGATGAGGTCTCTATTAGTGACTAGTATATAAAGACATAACTACAGGGTTTTGGTCCCCAAGCCAAACAGAACGTGTGATCTTCTCCTCTGCCTCTATCAATAGAGAGAGTTCTCATTGAGTATACATAGAGTATTCTGGCTGCGGAAGACCTTCTACCCTCAGGCTCTAAATAATTCATTGCTTCCGCTTACGTGATCACATCCTTTGGTGTCAATCTCAATGGATTCAGGTTAGTCACGGAATTTCTCTCAACAAATCTTTTCCTGACAATTTAGCATGATAGATTCTGGGATTATATTTGGTTCAATAATCCATTAAGTAAATCTAACAAACTAATGGATTCTTTTTTTGTCCCGAATTATGTAAAGTGTCCCAATAATGCCCCAATTATTAGAATTTTTAATTTTATCATCTATACTACTAAATTTGACATTTTGTTTAGCAAATAGACGAAAAATAATACCTTACTATTTTACTAATTCCAGTCTAGAATACTCATCTAGATTATCAACAAACACTTTAAAATTATTTCCTAAAAAAAACACTTTAAAATTATCGTTTTATGTCTGTTAGCTTAACAATTAACATAATGATAAATTTAATAATTTTGGGTGACAAAAGTGAAATATTCTTTAGTAATTAAATGTGTATTTGAGACATTCTACATAATTCAGAAGCAAACATAAAATAAGCCTTAATTTTACTCCTTTATTTAAAGTAGTTTATTCCTAAATCCTAATATTTGTATGATTTTCAACTTTTTTTTTTAATCCTTACGGACCAATATCCATTGCTGTCAGCTGCCAACTTTTTTGCATGTGCCATCCATTTTTCATTTATTTTCTATTGAGTTTTCATAAGCGAGCAGTCTTACTCGGATAGTCAGATTGATAGGGAGAATTCATGAAAAAAGTTCTCCGTACGCACTAAAATTGTCTTATTACTGCTGTAGCTAAAAGACCCATCTGGGAAGAAAATCCTCTTAATATGGAATAAAGCTAGCTAGCATCAAAGGCATATAAAAAGACTAGTGGACTCACTTGAAAAGGTTTATTACGAAAGTATGTTTGAGAACTTGTATGCATACGTTGACCACTACAACTACTTTCGATGGAGAAAACATACTTTCATGCTAATCATAACGTATACATATTCGTCCTACAAAAACGTAAAAAAACCTTACTTTTAGTCGCAATAAAATTTGTGATTAAAAACAAAAAAAAGAATTGTGACTAAAAGAATAATGTAATCATCATTATGACATGAATAAAAATGTTAATCACAAAAAATATAATTTGTTATAACTAAATGTACTTTTAATCATAATTATTTATATTAGTAATAAACTCAATTATAATTAAAAATACATTAGTAACAACTTGTAATTAAACACTATTTTTTAGTCACAAAAATATTTAGTTGTTACTAAATACCACTTTTAGTCACAAAAGAATTTTGTTATGACTAAAATATTGTCACCAAAATTTTCATTAAATGTTCTATCAAAAAAAAAATATATTGTCATGTGACTTTTTTTGTATTGTTAGTATTCAAATTCAATCCAACATAGCTACATATTTTTCAACAATATTGCTTGATAAGTCGTCGTCTGATACATTATATATATGCATATGTATTATATAATATATATATATATATATATATCTCTTTCAAAGTACTATCATGCATACCAATTAGGTTGGCGCTTGCCGGCTCAACAATCGCACACCGAATTTCCAAATTTATTAATAAACCAAAAATAACGTAAGGTTATAATAGCAGTTAAAGAGTACAAAATAAGAGCTAAACAAAAACAAAGCAACGGAGCTAGCAATCGACAAAAAAAGGACCACCTCTAGAAATACACCATCTCGTTGAAACCCTAGAGAGCAAAATGTAGTGGAAAAAAATCTGTCACGACCAGAAATCTAAGACCGTAATTTTTAGTAATTTTATGTAAATATAGTGATAAATAGTGATATTCAAAAATTTCAAGAAATTAAATATTTGAAACTTTCATTTTTAGTCCTCAAAAGTAACCAAATTTCAGAATCATAAAACTTTCTATTAGTTTTAATTTCCTAAGAAAATCTTTATTTAAAGTTTACAGAAAATTCTAATTAATTAGTTTAGAAACTTTTATTAAATCATGAATTTTAATGAAAGAGTTCAATTTAAAACCTTAGGTCTAAAGTCCAAATAATTTACATAAAATCATTTGTATTTCTAAGTACTCAATTTGATAAGAAAATTATCCTCATACATCCACTTAGTAAATACACTACTACTGGCGAAACAAATTTGACATAGAAAGGAAAATTAAGATGTTATCGAATAGGAACCAACCAATGAAGAGGTAGGAAATAGCATACATATGTCACATAAGTTTGTCAAGTCACCACGATAATTACCCCAAAAATAAATCAACACCTGAAAATGGGAGGAAGTAGGGAGTGAGCATTCACATGCTCAGTAGAAACTCAATTACCTTTTTGAATGGATATAATTTTTACCAAACCTGCATGGTTAATATATACCTTTTCCAAAATCCATTTATAAGCCTAGTTTATAAAATAATTGAAATCCAGAATAATCACATATTCAAAAACAAAACCAGAACCACAAGATTGTACATATCATGAATCATCCCATCTCATGAGCTCATATCCTCTCATCACGAATCAGAGTATTTCGTACTACATGTACTAAGTACTCTCTGCCCAGAAAACTGGAGGGATACCCATGTGTCTATTCCTACCGAACCGGAGGGGCAACTGAATATCTATGCCTACTGAGTGGGGGGTAATCAGAAGACCCCGTACGGATTTACGGGCTCTCACCGAGGACGGGGATACTAGCCGCCTACTAAATACTGCGATGCCTAAGATGTATCTTATGTATGATCCTATGGTATGTATAACATATAACAAAATATACAATAACTATGCAACACATAACCAAACAATGCTTTAAAACTCTAATTGATATTATTCTGGAATTTACTGTACCATGCGCAGCAAATCCGCTGAATCACCCCCAAATCACGATTTTACAAATATGTATAAAATTCACACAGTCTAATTTCAGAATAATCTAAGATTTTCCAACAGTTTATCAAATATCGTTTTATTCATGATTTTTTACAAAATAGTCAGAATGCAAAAATTTAAATTAAAGTATGTATAAAATTAGGTAATTGAACCTCTACCTCAATCGAGTGACTATACAACGCTACAGTACTATCAAGGGCATTTAATGTCATTTGGTGGTCGTTCAGAGGGTCAGGAGTCGTTTTTCGAACTTTTTGATTTGAAAATTTGATTTTCCAATAGAGCCCTCGAATCGTGAAACGAGCCTCGCCACTGAATTTCTAGCACCCAAATTAGCTAGGTTAGACATATAGCTTGACCAATTCAGGCTCGGGTTGAAATCTGACATATTGGTATACAAAACGAGATAAATATCAGCTGTCAAATTTCATTTTTTGTGCCGGTCACCAAACATAATCAATATATATATATTAAAATTCATATTTTTAGAGTACATAACAAATATGAAGTTTGTTTGACGATCTAACAGTCGGATTGAAAAGTCAATATGTATAAAACTAAAATAACTCAAAATTTTCAAAAATAGCAAAATCAAATGGGAAAAGTTTCGAGTTAAGATATATATATATACCATGATGTTCCTCTCGTCGAGACGAATTGAAAGAGCCCGAGTTTGCACCGTGAAGTCACCGAAAACGGCGCCGGTGACGAAAAATAGCCGCGGTGTTGATCTCCTCTCGTCGACGAATGGGAGCTCTGATGGCTCTCGAACTCCGGCAGTGAGCAGCTAGGAGGATGACCATTCTTCCTGGACCAGTGGCGACGGCTAAAACGGTGCGGAGGCCGGTCATTAGGGCTTGCTGGGCATCGGCTGTGCGTAAGGGAGAAGGCATGGGGAGAGAGATGAAACTGATATATATATATATATATATCTGTTATCTGTTTTTTTTTTTAGAGGCAAAAGTACAAAAATACCCTTAAAAAGTTTGGATTTTTACAAAATCTCCCATACTATTGCCTATGTAGAGTACAAAAATAAACTAATTTTAGTTGTATAAAATCCCTTTGTATTAGTTGCTTTACAAAAGTTGTCCTTTTCTTACAATCTATATATAATTTGACGAAATCCCTGGTGTGATAAATATTTATAATTTTCAATCTATTAATTTATTGTTAAATTTATTAAATTAACTTTTTCAAAAAAGAAACTGAAAAAAATATATTTTCTCTCTCTTCTCTCCTTCTCTCCCCTTCACGCCTCACCACCATTCCCATTAATATTCGTCCATTCTTCTTCTTCCTTCTCCTGATCTCCTTAACTTCTTAATTATAAGTCCCCCTCTAAATTCATATACTCAAACTAAATCTCTCTCTCAAAGATAATGGACACCTAATACATAAATAAAAACAATTTTTTTACTCTTCTTTTATTCTTTTTAGATTTTTCTCATATTCAGATGTAATTCCAACAATCATAAGCCCCAGTTTATTATAAATGAGAAATTTTCAAAGAGAGAGTGATTGAATATCCTGATTAAAGTATTTTCATACCTTTATATTTTTTAATTTGCTAAAGGTAGAGACTAAATTATTATACTGATTGATTAATTTAAACCAGGGGGTTTTGGGTCTTTTATTTTGTCACCAGAAAATATTTCAGGAAAATGGGGAAAAGGATTAAAAGATAGGGTGATTGATTGTGTATCAAAAAAGGAGATACATTTTAGATAACTGTAGATTTGGAAAACAAACAAAATCTATGGATCTACAAATTTTGAAATCGCTCTTGACTTAATTGGAGAAAACAAAAACTTTAAAAGAAAAGATAGAAGAAGATGAAGATAATGAAGGTAAATCATCTAATGAACAAAGGGGAAGGAACTTCCATTAGAAAATTGGTTCAAAGAACACGTGAGGGAAAGGGAATGGTGTTGAAGCATGAAGCACTGAGAGAGAGGGGGAAAAAAGTTTTAATATATCTAATTTTTTTAAAAAAAATTAATTAAATCTAAATTTAACACTAAATTAATAGATTAAAAATTATAAATACTTGTTACGTTAGTTATTCCGTTAAATTATACACAGATTACAGAAAAATAAGTTTTGCAACAAACGAATAATACGAGGAATTTATACAACAAAAAACAGTTCAGCGAGCAAATTAAACTCTTCATGATGAATAGTATTTCCTCCGAAATTTATACAATTTGTCCAAATACTTTTAAAAAGGGAAAAGAATATATGTAATAATTCTGAAAACGAATATATATGTACTAATTATTCCTGAAAGTTTGAAAATAATAATAGTCACGTGGTAAGGAAATGAATAAACAATGATATTGCGCGCAGTCAAAAAGATCGTAGAAGTCACAGATCGACAGATAAATTAGTGCGAAGTGTAACCTCAAATACTGCACCTATATAATATAATATCTCATCTTGATTATACTGATCATAACTGACATGTCGTGTAACATGTGTAGATACCATACAAAGTGGTCGACATATAATATATAAGGGTGGGCAATATAGATATATATATATATATATATATATATATATATATATATATATATATATATATATATATATATATGGGTATGTGGCTATATCTTCTTTATGAGTGCGCTCAACTGGTCCAGTACTACTCTTTGCAATAGTATTAGAAGTGTTAAGTATGATCACTGGGGATGATCATCAAACTGGTTGCCAGTCAGAACTTTCTCATATAGATCATACATATATGAATCCATGTGATAATATTTTGGACCCATATAAACCTGAAATTGATTAAAAATCAGCTGTGATAATTACCTACGTCGTAGTATTGTTTTATTCTTAAACATAAAGACGCGCGTATGCCAATTTTTTACTTGGTTAAAATCAATGGTGATAATTACATACATAGCATTGATCTATTATTAAACGTGAGGTGGGGCATGGAAGGAATCATCGAATCATAACATTATAGGTCTAGTCAATTACACACACACACGTGTATATATATATATATATTGTTCACAGTTACACACACGCTCGTATATATTCTCCCATTGATAATTAATGATCTCCTAGAATTATAATTTACTTGGTCATGCCTTGGACTTGGAATCTTCTATATTGGATGCAAATTTTCAAATCTTTCAACTTTAATTCACTTTTGCATGTTGATATGAGCTAGGCCACTCTTGGTGCCCCAGTCCTCCTATGTGTTGAATATTTTAGATCTATATTGCTTGGCCACTAGTTCCACGATTCCCAGAAAACTCACTTCAAACAGTACTACTGCAAGTGCAAAGAGACCAATTTGAATTTTGAAAAGGAGTTTAATTTTGAAATAATATCTTATAGAAAACCCATTATATTTATCTAGTGGCATATGCACGAGCACGAGGATACATACATATTATATAAAACGGCCGCCAAGAAACATATTAATTGTGGAGTGTGGATATATATTCGAGCCATACCTTTCTGCCTACCATGAGTACTACATGTCCTTTAATACTATTATACTATTAGTACTATTGTTATTGTTTAAAAAAAAAAAAAAACAAACAAACAAAATAAAACAAAACAAAACAAACAAACAAACATAGGTACATGTCCATTGTGGCATTGTCCTCCCTTAATTTGTTATTAATATAGAAAAGTTAAGAAGAATTCTAACAATAGACTAACGCACGAGTCATCTAATATATAATTTTACTTGAAGATCATTATTTTCTTTCTTAATTCTTTCCTGTCCTTTTAATTTATTTTGTTCTAGCTAGAAAGCTGACATTCAAGTACTTTAATTTGGGGTCTTTTTGGTTATGATCATAATTTTGATCATGTTATCGCATAATTCCCTTAATAAGACGTGTAAAAAACAAAATATATCATGAATCATAATCTTTCGTCAGTACTATTATATTGGGAATTATGCTACTGTCAGACGCGTGAGCCCCATAATGATGAACGGCTGAGATCGTTCAGACGCGTCAGTCACGTCTGACCATAGCAAGCCTTATTATATTGATGTTGATATTAATTGGGAGGAACATTTGAGTTAAAACTTTTAGGACTAGCTATCTAATTACTTTCAAATAAGTCCGACGATTCATGGCACAACCAAGGCCTTTTGCATAGATATATTTATCCAGTTTGGTTTGCACAAATAAATAACTTATTTTCTTACAATGTCCAAATAGATCTAATCATGATCTATATCAAGATCTGTGATGTGTGCAATATTATCCATTTTAGTTACCACCTTAAAATTTTTTAAAAGAAATATCTAAACAAACAAGAATAATACTAAAAATCACACATTTTTAGCATCACTGAATATGACAAATAAGTTATTATCATTCAATTAGTATATAATTCATCTATTTATAGTAAATTTCTAATTCACAAATTAAACGATGATAATTTACACACTATACAAGATTGTATTAGAATAATGAAACTAGAAATAGGATCCCTAAAACGTGATAGCCAAAGTCTAGAGAGAGAAGGAAGAGAGAGGAGCTCTCACCTGATCTATCTCTTTTTCTCTGCAGTCTGCAGTAGCATCGCAGCCCCTTCGTAGCTCCTACAAGCTTCCTTCTTCAGTAGGTGCCTCTCCTGCTGGAGAAGGGATCTCTCCTCTCTTCGGTATGTGTTTGTCACAATTTTCTTTTCTATTTTTATTATTGTTAAATAGTCTTCTCATGTGGGAATGTGGTTTTTCTCATAGATTTAGATCTATGGTGGTCTTAGTACCCCCAGATCTAGATCTATAGTGATTTATTGTGTATGTTTTTATTTTAATTTTTAATTTTAGTCTTCTTATATCTCGATTTATGGTAATTTCCATCTAGATCTACTCAGATCTGAACTGTGTAAAAAGTGGTATTTGCCTTCTTGTATTTTTTGATGAGAAGTAAGAGACACTGACAACGGATATTGAATGGATGGTCACAACGAGCTAACTACTGAGACGTAGAGCTCTATAGAAGCATACAACAACGGTGATCTTCATAAATTTCCTCAATTATGGGTCGATTTCGCTAAGATCCCAGTGTGCAATTTTCCTCCAAGAACTTTTATCAATTTATTATAGTTGTCTGCTATGAAATTAGAAACTCATTTATGGGTATTGTACTATCCTTTTCAGTGGCGGACCCCGAATTATTTTTCAAGAAGGGCATAACATAAAAAGTTTGTACAAAATTAAAACACAAAAAATACAAGTTAAATGGGAGATTGGAGATTTAAATGTCAAAAAATAAAGATTTGGGACCTAAATACCAAAAATACTAAAATTTAGAGACTTTTTCTACCAATTACCCAAATATTTACTTTTGTTTTTTTTTTTTCAATTTTAAAAGTAATGTGATAAAATACCATGTAATGAGATTGCTTGTTGTTGATAATAATTCTTAGAAGCAAACAAGTTTTGATAGAAATTAGGGAATAAAAAAATCTAGAGAAGTAAAAAAGGATAAAGAGAATAAAAAGAAAAAATATAAAAATAAATATGTGGTATTTACTAAAGATCAGAGAAGTAGGGAACTATAATTTAATGTTGAGTGAAATATACAAATAAAATAATTTACAAAAAATATCATGAATTAATTTATATATCATTTAAAAAAAATTTTATTCCCAAAAATACATATACATTAGTTATTAAAGACATAAATAACTAAAATTAAATTTGTGAATGAAGTAAAATATGAAAGTAAAATAATTTATAGAAAAAAAAGGTTTTAATATAAAATAAATGACCTTAAATATATATATATAGTATATATAGAAATAATTTTAAAAAAATCCAGGGGCATAAGTGTAGGTCCACCATTGATCCTTTTATTATTAATGAAAGTATTTTCCCTTAAAAAAAAAAAGAAAAAGAAATAGGATCTTTATAACTATTTTACAAACGGAAGGGATATTTCCTTAAAAATTTCAAATACCTTTTCTTCCCTAAACAATAATGTGAGACACTACAATTCATGTAATCGTTTTTATTAGTATTTATTTTTCCTCTTTCGATGGAATGGTTTCAGTTGTCCTGATCCCATCTGAATCTATTTAAATTTATTAATATTAAATCTCTTTCATTAGTATTTGTAGGGCTATTTTTTCTTTTTTTGTTAAGAATGTATTTGTAATATTCAATATGCAAATATATATACACTTTCTTTCTTTTTTTTTTTTTTATGGGAAAGTTGTACTTTTAAATATATATAGACTTTCCATTAACTTTGATTGATGAAATGAATAGGGTGTATAGTACACAACACTTTCTTTTTGTTCAGTTTTTAGTTATTGGGAAGTATCATAGTCTCATACTCATTTTCCATTAAAATTTTAAGTGGGTCAGTGTAATTTTATTCAAGGCCCCTCTAGCTAACGTTGTGTTTGGACACTTGGACCTGAATGACCTAGAAATTAAGCAGCTCAGCAGCTTTATTAAGTTAAGATGTGACAAGAGCCGTACTTCAGGTTCTTACCACCTGAGCATGGTGTCTTCCACCACCAGGCACCAAGTGATGCAGTAATCGGACCACTTTTTTTTCCCCCTCATTACTTCTCTAATTAATTTGGTTAATTTCGGGTCTCTAACAGATCGCCCTCTTGGGCCATATCTATCTCTGATTATTGTGGCATTTTCCCATTCCGGCCATCAAAATACACCTGCTGAAGCCTCAAGTAAACTCTCCATCTCCAATCATTAATTGGTAGCTTTTGGGAAATTTTTTTCATTAAGTGATATGAAGAGGAATTCTTATAAGATATCGTTCACACTTTACTTGGCATAACGGGTTCGCTCAATTATTCCTTAGCTAACTAAGAGGGGAAAAAAAGAAAGAAATAAGAGAGAAAGGAAATAAATTGAATGGAGTTCGTTTTTTAGGGAAAATTGAATGGAGTTGAAAAAGGGTTTATAAAGTTACTTTTTATAAATGCACAAATATTAAGCATACTCACACGTAGGGGATCTATTAATGCCTTCATGTAAAAAAAAAAAGAAAGGACCTCATCTATAAATGCTTTAAAAATTAACCCTCATTATCGATCATGTCATATATTTAAAATTATTTAGATATTTTATTTCCTCACATATTTAAAATTATTTAGATATTTTATTTCTTAATAAACCCTAAAATATCTTCTTCAATAAACCCTAAAATACTTTTATCACTATCGCCATCCTGCCAACCAGTCTCAATAATATCCACTGCACACATCTTCATTCGACCGCTGATAGCAGTCTAATCGACTAGGGTCCAACATGGTTAGTCACACCTCCTTCACTCTAACATTTTCGGCAGTCGAAAAATTCTGATCGGAGTCGAGCACATGGTAATTTTGGAATTCTAAATATTTCCATTAAACGAAAGTCTTATTTTTATAAATCATTTATATTTCCATTTTTTTTTTTTATCATGTGCTTTAAAAGATGGTCAAAATTGATAATGTTCTTAATGGTATAATAGATATTATACAAACACAAAATAGGAACAATGTGAATACTAAATCCATTCATATTCTCACTGGTTGAATTAGGACTTCTAGTACGTTTTCTATGTTATTAAAAGTGAGATATTTTAGTAGAATTTACATGTCAAATAATGAAATATAATGGTAAATATTTAGCCAAAAAAAGTGAATTTAGCACTCCATTAAAAGAAAATAAGTTCCAGTTAATTTCTTGTGTTTTGATGTGAAAACCTTGAAAGTTTTTACAAATGTCAAATGTTTGTAGCTTGAAGTTTGTTAGTTATCTAGCTCAGCATTTTTTTTTTCCTTTTTCGTTTGCCATAATGATGTCCAATCCATCTTGTCAAACATATATATATCCTCTCTCTCCTCTTATATACTAATTTGGTGGATGTTTCTGTGTCTCTTCCACTCAGACAGACACAAACCCAAACGAAGAAATTTGTATTCACAAATTCAAGCTACACTCAGTGTTTTCTTGATCTTATCCAAAAGGGATGAATCAAACTTGAGTTGTTGTGTCTCAAAACACGGGGATTTTGGATATAGAGTGTCTAATGGAGTTATATTGCATCCAATGGCAAAACTTAAACAAAATGAACATGTTAAATGAGTAACTTTGAGAAGGGACAATGCTAAGGTTCGCAGCCATGGTACTTGTGAATCTTGTGGTCGCACAATAATAGAGTGTAAGGTCAACTTCTAATAGCTTTGACCCCTCCAAAACTCAATAGTAAATGCGGGATTTTATCAAATGTACTTTGATTAGTCATTAAAACTTTACCAACTAATTAGCAGCTTCATAATTGCCTAGCAATATTAACTTTCATTTTGTTTTAATAATTGTTTTCCTAAATCATAGTCCACATAACTTGTTCATAATCTAATATAAAAGAAAAGGAAATAGAAAATAAATATAAAAACCTAAACCAGCAAACACTAACATAGATGCCTAGAAAATAAACGCTGCTCGGATCTTAAGTTTGACCCAAATCGTTACTACGAACAAATACATGTCGGAGAAAAAGGGGTGAGCAGGTTACGATTTTTTTTTTTTAAAGTATCATTTGCTTAAATAAAACCACACTGAACTTGATAACCATGCACATATTTATGGTGAAATTTTCACAAATGACTAAAAATAATTGAAAACAAAGAAGGGAAATTCATGAACAATAGAACATGAACAATATAAAAGAAATTTCAAACACCAAACAGGGAGTTGTTTCAAACTTTTAGTACATATACTTACAAACTTTGCATAAATGTTATTATTATTGTAAGTAAATTATGTTCATTCTTCAAGAGAGTTTAGTATTCGATCCATAAGTGGTATAAGTCACAATTTTTACTAACTAAAATATTAGAAATAAAAAAAACTTATTGGCAAGGGAATCAAACTGGGATAAAGTTAAGTTTATGGACTAAATATGAATTTAACCCTAGTAATGATAATGACGCACTAGATTTCATGAACAATGTAACAGTAAATTGTAGTGATGTAATTAGTACTATAAGAAGAATAATTAAGTTCTGAAAATAGAGAGAGATATCCTCCACAAATGAATTAATCTTCATCAATATCTCATAATCACAAGGAATATATAGTCAAAGGAATCATGATTAATACATTCATATTATAATTATTATGTACTTTTACCACTCGAATGTCACCAGGTCTTTTTTTTAATAAAAAAGGAAAATGTTTTTTTTTTTTTTCTGAAAGGAAGGAAAATGAGGAGTTTTATTAAACAACAGTACGTAAAAGAATCCTCGTACACAGGATCGGACAAAAAGTCCGGAATAAAATCGAACCACAAATAAATTGTGACCTGGTTTTTAACCTATATATGTGAACACTAATAAAATTTATATTTTAGACAAATATATACATATATCGTACACAAAAGGATATTAGATATATACATATATAAATTGCAATTATTTTTACATAGTGAAAATATTATCACCATACTCGAAAGATGTATATATATATAGATCCACAAATCCAGACTTCTGTGAAAACCAATAATCACAGATTCACTGTAGTTAACTATCACTACCCAAAAAAGTCACCATTAATTATTTTATAAGTTACAACAAAATTTTTTTTAATTAAAAGTAACATTCTTTCACAAATTATCACTAGTATAATTTCAGTCAATATTTATATATATATACAATCATATAAAATTGGTTAATTAAAACTAAAATTACATTAATTACAACAATAAATTGTGGAATTTCGCTCTTAAGTAGGTGCTAATATAGTAGGAATGTACCTTAGCATTTTCCTCTATTCATTCTTATTTTCTTCGAAAAAGAAATAACAAATTGCATTTTTGAGGCTAAAAGAAAATTGGATTTTCTTTCTAGTCACAGTATGACTAGAAAGAACATACTTCCTCTTAATGTGGAGGATCTTAGGTCCAAATCCCACTTCCCTAATAGAAAAAAGATATTGATGATGATATAGTTCTTTTAGTGTCACGAATTTTTCATTTCTAGTTATAAAATATGTTATGACTAAAAACAAGATATTTTGAGGTAAATATCTGTGGAAGCGAAAAGAAAAAAACTAACACATTAGTTTACTGACAAGCAAAATGGCTATATAAACTATAAAGGATCATCATCACATATATATAGCTAGAAAGTAGTTGGTGAGAAAAGAAGAGGATCGAAGAAATCGGTGCAGGGATGGTGCCCACAACGACAGACGACCAATTTAATATCGAAATTAACCCAAGATAAAGCTTTTTCCATAATATACTTCAGAGCTAGCTAAGACAACGACTATGCAACCTGCTGTAATTATAAGCTAATACAACCAAAGTAAAACTACATATTATAAGAAAACCCAATTTAATACGTTGGAAAATATTGTAGTCCAAAAAAAAGTAAAATGTCTCGAAAATCTACGTCTTCACCGAGAATTTCAAAATCATACACATAATTGTCAACCAATTTTGTAGACTCAATCCTCCTACTCTTATTCTCAAATCTAGCTTTAATTCTGAAATCTCTCTACAACCTCTGCCAGTTGTCGGATCTTATTGAAAAACGCGATCAACTTAGTTTGAGGTTAAAAAATAATCTTAGTATTCATGTATAAGATTATAATCCCAAAAATTGAATCTCACGTATGATAGTCACAAAATACAATCAAGAACTATAAATTGTTTAGTTATATATTTGCAGGCTGTATCTTCATCCATGGATATAAATTAATATTACAATAAAGCAGAGGCTATATCGTATATTTAGATTATTTATTTTCATCATTAGATGGATACTATTGTGGATACACTATTAGAAAAGTGACACTTAATGTCGCCTAAATCACGTCGTTTGTTGGAAAAAATGATGTGATTCGTATGCCATGTCACGTGGGACAAAAACGACACAATATATGACAATACCACGTCGTTTTTAAAAAAGACGATGTGGAATTGCACATACCACGTCGCTTCTGGGGGGAGCAACGTGGCATGTTCATATAACACATCGCTCCCTCCAAAAGCAATGCGGTAGTCCTCATTCCTCGATCCCGATAGAACCCTGGCTCTTCTAATTTCTCCCTCTAGCCATATGAACCCCATCTCTGTTGCTCGCTCCATCTCCTTCTCACTCGAGTACTGCCCTCTCTCCACCCCTTTACAGTTCTTCGTCCCCTCGCTTTTCGCCGTTCGCTGCACACTGCTCGTGCTCATCCCTCGTCCTCAAACTGGTGACACTCGTGAACGGATTTGAGATCCAGAGATGATGACTTCAAGTTTTCAACCTCCTCAAGCACCATTCTATAGCTTCTTTGGGTCCATTTCCTTATTAGCTCTATCAGGTCAATGAAATCCTACGACCTTTTAACTTTTCCTTTATTAGCTTTGAAACCCACCCTCCATTTTCTATATTTTTGCATACTGATTTTATTACATTTAGTTTTTAGGATATGTCTATAAATCGAATGTGTTGTGCATAATTTTGTGATAGTAGCAAGGAATCAATTATCTTCTTTCTCTCTTTTTTTAGGATTTGTTGTTAATATCGATACTTAGAATTATTCTTGGAGGTTAAATGTTAAATTTTAGTTTGTTTCCAGATTTTAGTCGTTTGATTATTGAGATGAAGAATATATGACGAGTGAAAATCATCTTTAATTCCTTCACTGTGGGTGGGAATCTTGTAGGTATACTTTCAGTTGTTTGTGTGTATATGTGTATTGGGGTTAATTTGTAGCTAGATTGGAGAAACGAAGCATTTTTCTTTTTGAGTATAAAATATTTCAAAATTTGCACATAAATGGGGATGTTTCGTTTAACCTGAACCCAAATCAAATTAGTTAGCTTTTTGACTTTTCAGTATTTAAAACATTTGGTTAGTATTTTCCATTGGTATTATCACAATATGCAACTTGCTATAGATTAAGCTCTATTTGGGTTTTAATTTGTTTAGGCACACCGCAATTTGAATTTATGGTGATTTTGAAGTTGAATTTGTGTCCTTTTGATATGTTTTGATGGGGATTTGGTTATATTTAGTAGTTAGCACATAATGCACACTATGTGTTTATTAAAATGGCTCATATGATTCTCAAAGAAAAAAAAGGTCCAACATGACATATAGCTTGGTTTATGATTTGTTTTCTAATAAGATATCTTTATGGAATGAGACTTATTGGATATTTTCTAGGAACTTTGTTTAATTATACGTGTTTATGAAAACATCATTTCCTGATTTATTTTCGAAGTTGTTTCTTTCTTGTTGATTTAATAGACGAGTTATATGAAAGGAGAATAATGATGGATTTTGACAATTTATATTGTGTACCAATGGAGCTATTAGTTTTAAGTACTTTGAATGGAGAATAGGATCAATAACTCCTTTTCTTATCTAAATTACTTGTAAGTTCTATGGTGATCCTAGACCAAATTAAAGGAGTAGTCTCTAGTACTGTATAACTGATTTTGTCTACGACAAAAGGTAAACTATAACAATAAAGGTCGAGCCCAAGCTAAATCTATTTTTTGTTATGTTTGCTAATAATCGACCTTATTTTTCTTTTTTCTTTTTTTTTTTCGTTTTCCTTTCTTGTTTAATATTCTGTGCTTCATGCTTTGGTTTCTTTCTTTGCACTGATTTTCGCTCTTCAAAATTTTTCTATGCAACAAGAACATATGTGTTCCTCTTACAGTCTTATGCAAGAAATAGGAAAAAAGAAAAGTAAAGACATCAGGATTTGAAATCAATTTCTCCTAGTGTATTATCATTCTATTCAAGCTCTCATTATGTTAAGGAGAATGCATCTTCAACTCTGCTGGGCACGAAGAGAATGCTTCCAGTAAAACAAGTTCACAGGACAAAAAATTTGTTCTTCTGTGAGTCGCAGATATATTCGGGTTCCTTTATAAGATGAAAGGTCTTTTATTTTTATTTTTTATTTTTTGTGTTTTCCTTATTTTACCACTGAAATTGATATAAAACAAGAGTCATGATTTGGATTTTAATCAAATGTTGTATTATACTGAATAATAAAAACGTTACGTTAATGGCTGTAGACATAAAGAATGACGTCAACAACACCAACAACGTCACTTCTTAAAGGAGTGACGTTATAGGTCATAAGTCTACAACATCGTTTGTTCACAAGTGATGTAGGGCTTATTACGTTGTTTTTTATACAAACAACGCGGTATTATGGGGACCTACCACGTCACTTGTTTTTATGTTACTTATAGAGTGACATGATTTTTCTATCACGTCACCCTAAATGTGACATGGAAAGCTATTTTTGTAGTAGTGATATAGTATAGGTTCAAAATCACTTTGGCAAGCATAATGTTACATAAATTAATTTAGCTTTAAAACACTTTTAATTAACATTTTCCACTTTTTTTTTTAAAGTATTTCGTTAAATCAGCAGCCTTTTTTCTGGTTATATAATATATACATTTATATATATATATATATATTCTGAGCAGACCCAGTAGTGGTGGCAAGGCAAGGCAAACATATTCGCCCTATATTAAGGCTTTAAAACCTGCAATAAAAGATCAGTTGGTATAGTACGGATAACTAACAAGAGAATAAAAGCACGTGGCTGAATATCTACAACTTAAAACCTATTAGCTTAGCTAGGCCATGACGAAGAACAAAGAAGATGCCTCAACTGATTAACTAATTTTAATAATGAAAATAGTAAAGAATAATATCACTAATTATTACAAAAATAATAAATAAATCTTTTATTGCTCTCTGCTTTTGTCTCACGGGTTCTTCGTGATCTTATTTTATTTCGCTTTCAACATTTTTTTTTTTTTTAATAATATGGTTCTTCTTTTTCATTTCTTTTTAGGTGGAAACAGAGGAAACCACTGAGCTAAAATTTTAATAAAGGGTCCTATACTATAGTACTACTTACTGTTAGTAATTCCAAGAAATACCAATATATAATTTCTTCACAAATATGCCCTTTTGTCTCTCTCTCATCACTCATGACATCAACTCCTCCCCCTCCTCCTCTTCTTTTCTTTATTAATAATCAATCCATTTTATCATTTCCCCTTCTCTCTCTCTTATTATCATCATCTTATATCAATCATTTTTCCTTCTTTGTTATCTTTTCTTTATATCCAATTATTTATCAATGGCGCCGGAACTCGAACTTCTCTTCTCGTTCTCTCTCTTCGTTTTCTTTCTCCTCCTCGCTACTACTACCCTCGTACTAACAATATTGTTCCACGTATTGAGGCCAAAACTTTGGTGTGACTGCAAAATATGCCAAACATATTTGACGTCGAGCTGGTCAAACCAGTTCGTCAACCTTTGCGACTGGTACTCTCACCTGCTGATGAAATCCGCAACAAAGACCATCCACATACACGTACTCGGTAACACCATAACGGCCAACCCCGAAAACGTGGAGTACATGCTCAAGACCCGATTCGACAACTTCCCCAAGGGGAAGCCCTTCTCCGCTATTTTGGGCGACTTTTTGGGCAAGGGGATATTCAACGTCGACGGCGATCTTTGGAGGTTCCAAAGAAAGATGGCGAGCCTCGAGCTCGACAGGCACTCGATCAAATCCTTCGCCTTCGAAATCGTCCACAACGAGATTCAAACCCGCCTCGTCCCGCGCTTGTTACGCAAAAACGACTGCGTTTTGGACTTACAGGATGTTTTTCGCCGGTTCTCGTTCGACACGATTTGCCGATTCTCCTTCGGGCTGGACCCGGTCGGCCTCGAGGCGATCTCGTCGGTTCCAATGTCCGAATTCGCCTTCTCCTTCGACTTGGCTTCTAAGCTATCGGCGGAGCGAGCCATGACGGCTTCGCCGCTGGTCTGGAGGGTGAAGAGACTGTTTAATTTGGGCTCGGAGAAGAGGCTGAGGGAAGCGATTCGCGTGATTGATTCTCTAGCTCAAGAAGTGATTAAGCAGAAGCGGAGAGTGGGGTTCTCGAGCCACAAGGACCTCTTGTCCCGCTTCATGCGCACCGTCAACGACGACGAAACGTTTTTGAGGGACATCATAGTCAGCTTCCTCCTGGCCGGGAGAGACACTGTTGCATCAGCCTTGACGAGCTTCTTCTGGCTCATGGCGAAGAACCCGGATGCCGAGTCGGCGATCCGGGTCGAGGCGGACAGGGTGATCGGGTCGGGCCAAGCCGTCAAGAGCTTCGATCAAATGCAGCAGCTCCACTACTTGCAAGCGGCGATATACGAGAGCATGAGGCTTTATCCTCCAATACAGTTTGATTCCAAGTTTTGTGTTGAGGATGACGTTTTGCCTGATGGGACTTTTGTCAAGAGAGGTACTAGGGTTACGTACCACCCTTATGCCATGGGCCGAACCCAAGAGATTTGGGGTGCCGATTGCTTGGAGTTCAAGCCGGAGAGGTGGCTAAAGGATGGCGTTTTCTTCCCCCAGAACCAGTTCAAGTACCCGATTTTTCAAGCCGGGCTTAGGGTGTGTTTGGGGAAGGACATGGCCATGGTGGAGCTGAAAAGCGTGGCGCTTTCGTTGCTCCGCCGCTTCGAGATTGAGCTGGCAGCCCCGCCGCAGTATCAGACACCTCGGTTCTCTCCGGGGCTCACCGCCACCTTCAGCGGCGGGCTTCCGGTTTTGGTGAAAGAAAGAAAACTTTGAATTCATGTTCCTCGTAATATTGTTATTTCGGATGGCCAATACTTACCCGATTCAAGATCTGATCATATGTTATATAGTCACATTTTTTTCAGATGGATGCGTATAATGTACCGGCCGGCCATTATTAGTCGCTAGCTGTGGAATAATATTCCATTAAGCCAAGTTGCAAGACGAGGGCACTGGTTTATGAGGAAAGTGACATGGCTATGTGTGACCTAAATTTTTGCATCACACATGTTATAATTATATGTTTGCCAGAATATATTGTATGGTTGTTGTCGGTAGTATAGATTTTTATCTTTGGTGAGTGGTGTAGAAAATGATCGCCACGTGGCTCTTTTTTCAAGGGAGGGAGAGGGGAGTTTAGTACTGCTACTACTACTCTTGGCTCTTGTTTGGGCGCCAAAATCTTTAATATACGTACGTGCGTACGGTCGATCGAGTTATTGTGAAAGTTTGCAAAAGGGAAGTGATGATTAATATAAGGTACGTATTATATGTTAAGTCTTGTACTTATTTGATTCAGTGGTTCTAGTGTATTGATGATGAAAAGGTGTCTTCTGGCTAAGCTAGCTTGCTTTTTCATTCTTGGCTTTTGTATTATTCAGACCCAATTAATATTTGAGCTTGAGTTTCTTCGTACAAAGGAAACCCTAGCTAGCTCTGCATTATGTAATAATGGATCAAATTACCGCTCCAAGTGTTTGGAAGGATCAATTTGTAATTAATATTGCATTCATACTAGTTTCCATGAGAGTTTCAATTTTGATTAGGTCAAACAATTTATATCTAATCGATATATCTTTCAGAATTCAAAACTTAGCTTATATACCCATATGTTATGCCTTCTTCCCCCCTCCCTTTTTCCTTTTTTTCTTATGTTCATAAGATAAGCTTATATATAACTGAGCACGAAATATTTATTCTTCTGCACGTTTTTGACAATTATTAGTTATAATATTGTAGAGGAAAAATATAAGAGATAGAGCACTTATCCAAGGTATATGATAAGTAATTTAGTACTCCTTATGAAATCAATACATTCTGAAAGATAGAGCTAATTCTGAAATAACATATTCCACGAAATTGGAAGGTAATTATATAGGAGGAATTTTATAGTCTAGGGAAGTACTAATAAAAAAATTACTTTATCAGCCGTAAGTGTTATTACCTAGTTTTTAGAGATTTTCATCAGATTTTAACATTTTGTTTGTTTTCATGTTACTATATATTATCTCTGGAAACATAGATTCATCATTCATTACTAATAATAGGTGTTTCTTACCACGAAAAATTCTCTTAATATGGTACAGAGTTGTCATCGATGAGAAGGCCCCTTCACGTGTGTATGTCTGGCCATTCCCACGTGGATTGATTTCTTGATTGTTGCACGAGGCTACAGTTTTCCTTGTCTTGTTAAGGATAAAGCAAAATTAAGTGCTTCCAATGCTTTTTATGTATAAAAGAGATATTTCACCATTTACATTTCATCAGCACTTAAATTAGTGCCCTGCAATGTCGGTACTAAGCCAGACAATAGCATAACGCCCGTTGCCCCCATTTAGTTCTTAATTCATAGTCTATATGCATGATTTGCCCATGAGGTGATTGACAATGTTTTTCTTATATATATGGATCACGATGCACAAATGGGGTTAAGTCATTATAGTCACTTGTGATTGTGGACACTATGATTAAAGAAACGTGTGTGTATGACTAATGATATTTTAATAATTTTCCCCTGTGATTGTTATCAATTTTCAAGTGCTTTCTAGAGATAAAAGGATTACGTCTGGATAACGCTAGTTATGATTTACTTTTAATCCAGCGTTGCCTATATGTACACATCACATGTATGTGCCTTGTATATATGATTACTACCTGATCTAGATTAGCATATATATAATATGAAAACGCGCGCAAATTAAAGTCTAAATTAATTAAAACACTAAGGATTGTACGCATATAAATTATATATAGGAGTTCTGACATATGATCAGAACTAAACACTTTTACTTATTTGACAAATTTTGATGATTCTAAAGCAATTGATTAATTTGAAATGCATATATACATACATATATACCTTTTAAAAAAAAGTATACATATATACATACATGCATATATACGCGCTCGCACGTGTCAATGAACTATACATAAAGTTTGCTAGTAGTACTTCTAAATTTCTAATGTGGTACAGTGATCAAAGTACATTAATGTATTTTAAAGGGCTTAAACTTAATAGCCATGCACCAAGCTCTACTAAGCTATGTGGTCAAAGTCCGTTCTCTTGCAATGCACATTACTGATCACAATATGTTTCTGAAGCTTCGTGGTTGATTTGTCTATTGATTATTGCTTCATTTGACCAACTGAAGTCTATTATTAGGAGAGGAGATATACAGTATGTGTTACATTCATATATTTGTTGTGCCAGCGGAAGCACAAATACCAAACTTACTAGACAAACGTCAAATTAAGAGGATTTACGACAAAAATAAATAACAGAAAATCACAAGTGACACAAAGATTTATCGTAGTTCAGCTATAAAATATAGCCTACGTCCACGTCGGAGACGGCAAAGAATTCCACTATAACTAAAGGAGATTACAAAATCTGACAAAATTTTTCTCACACTCAAATCCCACATACACCCAAATCTCTCTCATAAAAGCAATCAAGACCGCAAAGAAGATGCTTTACTAACAATCTTAATGCCAATATCAAAAGGAAATAATAAATAAACAAGCACCAAAGAAACAAAACCCAAAGCTTGTTTATACCAAATTCTCACAAAACTAAGAGAGATTGATCCGTATATTGAGAGACCACACTACAAACGGCTGCCTAAATATTTTCGTGTGACTATGGCTACTACCCTTTTCTTCACGCTAAGCATATATATATATATACTTCATTCCTTTAATCAACCGACTAAAATAAGATGGCAATAAAGGTGATTAATTTTGGGCTTTAAAGAAAAAGAAACTTCCTATAAAAGATTCTGGGCTTGGGCCTAAAAAATCAACCGGCTAATTTAAGCCATAGTCCCAACAATCTCCACCTTGGCACAAAATTAAGCCAAGTCCAAAATAATGAAACGTCTTCGCCATCTCCTCCAAAACCCCGAGGGGCTAATCACAATCTGCAACACCAAATAAGTCTAAGCAGTGCTTGAACTTCTAAATAGCACCTGACTCGGTCACCATATTTGTCACAGCAAATACAAAAGAAACTAACTCTGCAAAACCAAACCAATGAGGCAAACCCCTCTCTCTACTAACAACAAACAAAGTAGTATAACCAAAAGTTTTGACAGAAGTTTCAACTGGAAGCTCCACCTGCTTACAAACACCGAGACCTTTATCTGCACATACTAACTCCCCTAAATCAAATAGAATGGCCAACTTATCAAATTCAAGAACTCTGCTAACTGACAAACTTGGTGACAATGGTTCAACAAACCACAACCAAAAGCCGTTCACCTCAAACTCAAATCCATGGAAGATTGTTGTCAATCGCTCGAGTTTACCATCATTCACAAGAGCATAAGCAGGACAACCAAATAATATCA
>JXTC01000183.1:491238-576120 GCA_002914845.1 Trema orientale
TTCAGCTATAAAATATAGCCTACGTCCACGTTGGAGACGGCGAAGAATTCCACTATAACTAAAGGAGATTACAAAATCTGATAAAATTTTCCTCATACTCAAATCCCAAATACACCCAAATCTCTCTCACAAAAGTAATCAAGACCGCAAAGAAGATGCTTTACTAACAATCTTAATGCCAATATCAAAAGAAAATAACAAATAAACAAGCACCAAAGAAACAAAATTCAAAGCTTATTTATACCAAATTCCCACAAAACTAAGAGAGATTGATCCGTATATTGAGAGACCACACTACAAACGGCTGCCTAAATATTTTCGTGTGACTATGGCTGCTACCCCTTTCTTCACGCTAAGCATATATATATATATATACTTCATTCCTTTAATCAATCGACTAAAATAAGAGGGCAATAAAGGTGATTAATTTTGGGCTTTAAAGAAAAAGAAACTTCCTATAAATGATTTTGGGCTTGGGCCTAAAAAATCAACTGGCTAATTTAAGCCATAATCCCAACAATCTCCACCTTGGCGCAAAATTAAGCCAAGTCCAAAATAATGAAACATCATCGCCATCTCCTCCAAAACCCCGAAGGGCTAATCACAATCTGCAACACCAAATAAGTCTAAGCAGTGCTTGAACTTCCAAATAGCACCTGACTCGGTCACCATATTTGTCACAGTAAACACAAAAGAAACTAACTCTGCAAAACCAAACCAATGAGGCAAACCCCTCTCTCTACTAACAACAAACAAAGTAGTATAACCAAAAGCTTTGACAGAAGTTTCAACTGGAAGCTCCACCTGCTTACAAACACCGGGATCTTTATCTGCACATACTAACTCCCCTAAATCAAATAGAATGGCCAACTTATCAAATTCAAGAACTCTGCTAACTGACAAACTTGGTGACAATGGTTCAACAAACCACAACCAAAAGCTGTTCACCTCAAACTCAAATCCATGGAAGATTGTTGTCAATCGCTCGAGTTTACCATCATTCACAAGAGCATAAGCAGGATAACCAAATAATATCAAATCAAAGATAGCAGAATTACCAAGCCATACCTCAAACGGAGTCTTCAAACAAAATGCAGTTGATGGAGATCTTCTGACCAAATAGTAGGCATATTCAAAAGCTTCAATCCAAATATCTTTTGATATGCAAACAACAGAAAGCAAGTAGCAAGTTTTCCCCAAAAGAGTCCAAATCAAATATTCTGCAACCAAAAATCGTTACGGTGTCCTCCAAATAGTACGGTGTCTCACTATCTTTTTCTCCTTGTAGAATTGACTCTCACAAAAGTTTACACCATAGTCATCATCAAATACCAGAAAATAACAAGAACTACTCACAGACAAATTAGGAGGAGGACCCAAAAATTCTGAATGGATATAATCCATTATGCCCTTCATCCTATAAACAGTAGAACCAAACTTAACTATATATCGTGTCCCATAAACATAATAGTTACGAAACTCAAACTCTCCAATTTTCTGACCATCCAACAAATTTATAGTATCAAAATCTGGAACAAAACAAGATGAGGCCATAGTAGCACCAACAATCATACTAGCCTGAAGAAAATAGAAGCTATTATGCAATTTTTCCTTGATCACCACATGAGTATCTTTACTAACACTCAAAACTCCACCTTCAGCTGAATACTTATAACTTTGTGAGTCGAGTGTCCCCAAAGATATAAGGCTTTTTCTCAAATCTGGCACATGTCTAACATCGGTCAAAGTTCTAACAATACCGTCATACATCTTAATTCGAACAGTACCTACACCAACAACTTTGTAGGACATGTTATTCCCCAGAAAGACAAAACCCCTATCAACAGATTGATAGTCAACAAACCAATCTCTTGTGGGGCACATATGATAGGAACAACCCGAATCAAGAATCCAAGAATTGCCTAAGCAATCACTAGAAACAGATAGAACATAATCACCATCATTAGAACTATCCTCAGCAAAACTAGCATGATTATCTGTAATAGAGGATTTTTCACCAGTCTCTTTATTTCTTTTAATCTTTGGACATTCAAATTTCCAATGCCCTAGTTGATGACAATAATTACAGTTGCCCTTCCTATTCTTGGACTTTCCTCTATTTCTGTTTTTGCCTTTTCTCTTTTCTCTACCTATAGCAACTAATGCACTTGATTGATTTTCATCCCAACTTTCTGACACTTTTTTCTTCAATTCCTTAAAATTCAAAGATGCTTTAACATCTTCCATACTAATAGTGTCTCTCCCATATAACATAGTATCAACAAAGTGCTCATATGAACGATGTAAAGAACATAACAAAATTAAGGCCTGATCCTCATCATCAATTTTCACATCAATATTTTTCAGATCCACAATAATTCTATTTAATTCATCAAGATGACTCATAATAGGTTTACCTTCAGACATACGAAGAGTGTACAAACGCTGTTTCAAATATAGCCGATTAGTGAGGGACTTAGTCATATACAGACTCTCAAGCTTAAGCCACAATCTAGAAGCAGTAGTCTCGTCAGCAACCTCACGCAGCACCTCATCTGACAAAGACAACTGAATAGCACTATGTGCCCGTTCTAAGCGATCCTCCTTCTCTTTATTTGACAAATTTACTGGCAAAGCTTCCCTGCCTTTTAGAGCCTTAAGTAACCCTTGCTGAACTAGAAGAGCTCGCATCTTCAGACGCTAAAGACTAAAGTCATTCTTCCCATCGAATTTTGTAACTTCATATCTTGTCGTTGTAGCTATCGCAGAAGCCAAAAATCCAAAATAATTTGACAAATTAACAAGCCCAAAATCAAATTAAAGAACCTAAAGTTCTCTGATACCACTTGTTGTGCTAGTGGAAGCACAAATACCAAACTTGCTAGACAAATGTCAAATTAAGAGGATTTACGACAAAATATAAATAACAGAAAATCACATGTGACACAAGGATTTATCGTGGTTCAGCTATAAAATATAGCCTACATCCACGTCGGAGACGGCGAAGAATTCCACTATAACTAAAGGAGACTACAAAATCTGACAAAATTTTTCTCACATTTAAATCCCAAATACACCCAAATCTCTCTCACAAAAGCAATCAAGACCGCAAAGAAGATGCTTTACTAACAATCTTAATGCCAATATCAAAAGGAAATAACAAATAAACAAGCACCAAAGAAACAAAACCCAAAGCTTGTTTATACCAAATTCCTACAAAACTAAGAGAGATTGATCCGTATATTGAGAGACCACACTACAAACGGCTGCCTAAATATTTTCGTGTGACTATGGCTGCTACCCCTTTCTTCACGCTAAGCATATATATATACTTCATTCCTTTAATCAACCGACTAAAATAAGAGGGCAATAAGGGTGATTAATTTTGGGCTTTAAAGAGAAAGAAACTTCCTATAAAAGATTTTGGGCTTGGGCCTAAAAAATCAACCGGCTAATTTAAGCCATAATCCCAACAATATTCCTATATAAATAAATAGATATATATATAGTTGGGTGATTTAATAAGGGTTAATGGCACCATTGGTCCCTAACCTATTACTATTTTGGTATATTGGTTCTTAACCTTTTTTTTTTTGGTATTTAAGTATTAAACATTTTTCTTTTTGGCACTATTGGTCCTTTTAGCATATTCCATTCAAAATTTCGTTAAAATTCATTTGAATGAGAGAAGTTTTATACCATTGATCTTGATTTTTCAATTGTTAAACAATATGGTCCCTATTTTTTTTTGTATTCATATTTCTGATTAACAATATTGCATCTGTCAATCTTTTAGAAAATTAAAATTCTAAAAAATTAATTTTCTGAAAAATTGACAAATGTAATTATATAAAGAAATGGACATTTAATGGAAAACTATAAAATTTTTTAGGCTTATTTGATGCAAATAGTTAAGTAATTTCTTAGAATAACCATTCATAATTATATGAATATTTAATGGATATAGTAAATTTTCAGTCAAATTTGACTAGTGTAAAAGCATGTATGTGAAATTTTCTTAATTTTAAAAATGGTAAGATAATTATTTTTTGTTCATAAATTTACTATAGTTTGACATAAACTAAGGTTTATTAGTATAATTTTTTTTTTCTTTTTTGAATTTAGTTTTTAAATGAACTGTTTGTTTTATATCCGTCTTTGAATTTTAATTTTCTGAAAGATTGACAGATGCAATATTGTTAATCAGAAATATGAATACAAAAATAAAAATTAGGGACTAAATTGTTAAACAATTAAAAAATCGAGATTAATGGTATAAAATTTTTCTCATTCAAATAAATTTTAACAATCTTGGATGAAATATGCCAAAAGGATCAATGACGCCAAATAAAAGAAACGTTCAGTACTTAAATGCTACAAAAAATAGATTAAAGACCAATATGCCACAGTGGTAATAAGTTAGGGACCAATGATGCCATTAACCCATTTAATAATTAATGTGTTTACGTCGATTTACCAATTGATATATTTACTTGGAAGTTACATAAACGAACAAACGACATAAACCGTAAGTGGGAAAACTTGCTTCTCGTCTCGTGGTTAATAATATCATGAATTAAGCTTAACCCTTTTCAATATGTCTTAAAGAAAATTTGTTGAGAGGTGCTTCAAGAAACGACAAGGACTATTGCTCTAGAGGGGTTCACAAATTAATTTATCATAGCCTCCGTTACAAGAAAAACGTTTATATTTGATTTCTGGTTGCATACTGATTGTCTATTATATATAAATTAATATGTACGTATATAATATACTTATATATATTAAGTCCGAATTTCTATTAGATACACTTGAATTTGGATTAGTCAATTTACATTGTTGAGGGTAATTTCTCCAAGTGAATCAGAAAAACGACACAAACATCACGTCGCAAACGGCACGTCGTGACATCGACCGACGTCGCGCCCTACCGATTTATCAAGCCAGCCAGGGGTTGAAACTCTGTCCTGCTACGGGAAAGAGCCGACCAAGTAAAAATGGGGAGCGATATCGTGGCCAAGCTCTCTAAGAAGGAAGACCGCCTTGGTCAGATTTTACACCCCATACCGATCAGGAATCCTAAACGAAAGGCCAAAGGACCGAGAGATGGCCGACCATCAGCATAATGGCATAGGTCCGACCAAGAGAAAGGATAAAGAGAATGCGGACTTAGAAGAGGCAAACACCTAGCCCAATCACATACTCGTGTCCGTACAAACGGGTAGGTGAGATTCCCTTCTGTCCTTTAAAAGACTTTCGGGGGACCACAAAGCCCCTATAAATAGGCTCATAATCACCTGAAAGATATAAGCCGTCACAAATTCCCAAAACTCTACTTGTCCTTTCTTGCCTTTTCTCCTCTCACCATCTCCAATTTACTGCTGGATCATTGTTCCATTGAATACTTTATTGAATATGTCACTAACCACCTTCTGGTGAAGGATATTTGTTAGGTACCACACCGGTATCACTCATCACTAGTTGGTGAGAAATCCAGGCATAACCTTTTTCAAGGTTGTACGGACCACACCTACATCAAATCTGGGTTTTGGCTTCTCTTGAGAAAGAGCCACTCAGGAGCACGTGGCGCGCGTTGGTTCACGGACCAAAATCCACACCAACATACATAATTATGAAGAGTAATACAATGTTAAGGAAAAAATTTGTAATTTGATCAGTTAATTTAACTGATAACATCCTATATTTGTTAGTTAACATCATAATAGTAATATATAAAAAAAGTCCTTACAAATCTCCCCTTCGAGTACTTATACTTGGGAAAAACTTGTAGAGTACTCTAATTTAGCCAACAGTACGTATCCAAAACGGTGTAAAGTTATGACATAATCTTATATATTGAAACATATTCAACATTCTATTCTTGCTGTACAGTGTTGCCTTCTATTAAAACGTATACGTAAAGTGTAAGATTCGGTTAATTATATTGATAGATGAACAAACCGTGTTTGTACACATAATTAGTCCTCTACTAAAATTGACAGTTTAATCCAGTCTCTCATCCCTTCATGGGAAAGATTCGTAAGGAATTCAGAAAAAAGGTAGAGATTTGTAACTATCACATCTACTAATCCATGGAATTAACTCAAAAAACAACCGGGGCTCTTGGCGAATTTGCCGTATAATTTTGAATCGGCTTATAGTTTCAAAATATGTATTTCAACTTAATGTATCAAATATAAGATACAATATAAATATAAGACTAATATAGAACTGATTTATTAACATTTGATCTTTCTGATATAAATTGCCATTTTGCAATTAAAATTTTTTTAAAATAAAAATTATATATTTAATGGTCAAATTTATTAGTTTCAAAATGTGTATGTCAAATTTTAGGGAAAAGTTCATAAATACCCATTTTCAAAATTATATTTTCATAAATACCCGTTTTTTATTTATATTTCATAAATACCCGTTTTTATACTCTTTTTTGAGAAATGTAGACCACTATTATTTTACACATGAAATGTAGACCATGGTATACATTTAATGCATGAAATATACACTGTGATCTACATTTCATGAATAAAAATTACACTAAAAATTGACACATATTTTAAAATGTATACCATAGGTCAAATTTATAATGAAAAATATAAACTGTGGTAAACATTTATATTGTAAATATGTATACTATTCATATTTTATACTATACTATTCATATTTTATACATGAAATGTATACCTCATGGATAAAATTTAATTATAAATATAGACCACTCATATTTTGCATATGAAATGTAGACCATGAAAACGGGTATTTTTGAAAAAAAAAAAGTTAAAAACGGCTATTCGTGACAATAAGTTTTGAAAATGGGTATTAGGCATAAATTTCTCTTAACTAGAAATTTTTTTTTTTGATTTGAAAAATGACTTTTTTTAGTAGTGTTTTAGTATTTTGTGACCTTGTGTGACGGATGGTTATACAATTTGTGATTATTAATCAGTCTTAAAAAAAGTCATAATTTTATAGTCACAAATTATGTAACCCCTCATCATACAATTTATGATACTATTAAAAATGTCAATATGAAAAAGACTATTAAAAAAGTTATTTTATTCCAAATTAGTACTACCCAGGTACATTTCTCTATGGTCTTATTTGGTACATGGGACTAGGATTGATATTGGGATTATTTATCACATACTATGTTTGATGCCAACTTGGGATTGGGATAAATAATCCATAACCTCAAAATAGTCTCATGTGAGTGGGATAATTTTTTTCATTCAAAAATATAGGATTATTGATCCCATACTCAAAAATAGTAGGACCCATATTTATTTAAATTTTTTAAACTACTGAGTCCTACATTATAAATATTTTTATATTTTTTAATATTTAAACTAATATAAAATAAATTTATTACACATTTCAACAAAAAGTAAGTCTCACATTATAATAATTATTCTAATTCAATCCAATACTACACAAAATATAAAATAGTATTAAATTTATCCAATTTAATCCATTATAATCTAATCCAATACTATAATTCAATCATATTCCCATGTACCAAACAAGGCCATAGAAACGAAAGTAGCTTTTGGGGTTGGTCCATTTGTGTCTTTAATGGTAAGGGAAATTGGACCTCACTAGCTAGAGTGATTTGGGCGAAAATGACTAATACTAAAACTAATTTTTGTAGCAACGTCACAATGACAGGTAGGCACTACATTAGCAACCCGAGGTCATAATATTCATGACGTAATATTTTTTTTTACGAGCACAAGAATACTGTTAATTTCCAAATAAGATCCTGAGTTTCTGTATATTTCATTGATTCAATAAATTTTTAATTTGTTGTCATGCCCAGGTGAAATTAACATTATGCACTTACAAAAAGAGCTTTTTATTTCCTTTTTTTTTTTTGTAATTGTCATTTCATTTGACAAAAGATACGAATGCAAGCAGACCTAAATTTGATTAATTAGTTGATACCAACATTTTATTACCATATCCCAGAGACTAGGACAGAATAGAAAATCTCGCAAAGGCACTTCCAATCATGTGGACGAGTGGAAGTGTTGAAATTCCACTGTAGGGCACTTGGAAATTTCATCAATAAAAAGTCATTTAAATTAATTTAATTCCAGCTATAAGATCCAAATTCCAAGCCACCAAACTCTCAGCCATAAACGGACTTAAGGACTAACTTGTACCTTACACTATTCGTTCCTCAGTCAAATCTTACCATTCATTCTCTCTTTTGGAACACTAAAAGTTATGTAGTTAATTCTGTTCTGTCTATCTATTTTTAGAACAACATTGTATATATATACACCTTTTACATGCGTGTAATACATAGTGAGAACACACATGCATATATTATCATAGAAAGAGAGAAAAAGAGCATAAACCAACACAATGAGGATGTTAAAAAATCTACAAGTTCTTTCCTTCACTATTTGTTTGGTAGCTACATTTGTTCATGGATCAAATAACCAAGAAAGAAAGGTACATTCACACTAGTCTATGTATGTCGAGAGGCTTAATATATATGCCTATTTTAGCTAGCTACTATACATTTATATATATATATATATGTATAGATATAGTTCATTGTACTTCTTTAGTTCCTTTTTTTTTTTTTTTTTGCCTGGTTTTAATATTAATGGAATTGGGTTTTGATGAACTACAGTCTTATATTGTGTACATGGGAGACTTAGCAAGAGCCTCCCAGTCTACTTCAATGGTACTTGAAAGTCACAATAGCTTGCTTGCCTCAGCAATTGGAGAGTAAGTAACAAACATTTATATAAATATGCAAATACACAGATAGTTAAATCATTTTTTAACTAAAACTTAAATTGTATACCAATTGAGCTAATTATAATTTTGTATTGCTTTTCATTTCAGTGCAAAATTAGCCAGAGAATCCAAAATTCACAGCTATGGAAGGAGCTTCAATGGCTTTGCAGCAAAGTTGTTGCCACACGAAGTGAAAAAATTATCGGGTATAAGTTTATTGAGAAAAAAAAAAGTAATTAATGGATTAGTCTCTATTAACAGAAAATCAGATTTTGATATTTAATTATTAAACATTGGTATTGATTTGCAGAGGAACGTGGTGTTATATCCGTCTTTCCTAGTACAAAGCGCAAGCTTCACACAACAAGATCGTGGGATTTCCTAGGAATGGCCGAAACGACAACCAAACGAAACCTTGGTAGTGAGAGCGACATCATAGTTGGAGTGTTGGATTCAGGTTTGTAAAATCCTTCTTTCTTAATTAAACAAGACATTTTAAATATTGCTTTTCACAAATAGAAAAATGGGTTATTTATAATTTTTTTTTATTTTGTGAAAATGTAATTACGTATTTAGGAATTTGGATGGATTGCCCCAGTTTTAGTGATGAAGGTTATGGACCTGCCCCAGCTAAATGGAGAGGCCAATGTGTCAAGGGTGCCAACTTCACTGGCTGCAACAAGTACACACTCTCTCTCTTTCCTTTCTTTTTTCCTTGAAAAAAAAATGAAATTTTAGTATATGATAATTTACAGCATATGACATATATATGAATATATATACCATATGAGCAGTTTTATTAAGGACTCATGGGGATGGTTTATTGTCAAATTTAAAAGGGGTAAAAGGGTCATTCCACAAAAAACAAACCACAACAACAAAACAAAGTAATTATACTACTTTTCCTTGATCATGTTTAATCTTTTGGCTTTGCATTAATGTGCATACATGCAGCAAAGTCATTGGTGCCAAATTCTACAATCTTGACGACGCAGCCGGCGAGGAAACTCCGAGCCCCGTCGACAACGACGGGCACGGCACGCACACTTCCTCGACCATCGCCGGTGTCTCCGTCAAGGACGCAAGCCTTTACGGCATCGCCAAAGGCACGGCGCGCGGCGGCGTGCCGTCCTCGCGCATTGCCATGTACAAGGTGTGTTGGAGCGTTTCATGCACAGACGTGGACATCTTGGCCGGTTTCGATGACGCTATCGCCGATGGCGTCGACATCATATCCATCTCCATTGGCGGGGCTTCCAGGGACTATTTCAACGACCCCATCGCCATTGGAGCTTTCCATGCCACGAAGAGAGGGATTCTGACGTCCTGCTCGGCTGGGAATGATGGCCCTGACACGTTGACTGTCCAGAACGTTGCTCCTTGGATCATGACTGTTGCTGCTACTGGCATTGATAGGCAGTTTAAGACTCTTGTCAAGCTCGGCAATGGGAAGAGACTTCCTGTATGATCCCTTTCTCTCTCTCACACACACACACACAAAATGATCTACATATATATATATATATATATATAGTACTAGTAGTACTATATACCATAACATTAATTAGCAACAATTAAAATCTGAAATATTGGATAGTTTTGTCATAATTGAGTTGCATAGTAGTGCTTAAATATAAGCTAACCTAAACCTTGAAATATCATGAGTCGTTAATTAGTGTTAAATGTGGTTGATTTTCAGAATATTTGGACACTAATATTTAGGTTATTCTTTTGGTACTTAATTAGGGGATAGCCATTAATACCTTCGCCCCGAAGAAACATATGTATCCACTTACTGATGGGGCTCATTCAGTCAATACTAGTGCAGAGTTCTATGGAAATGCCAGGTAAATTAAGCATTATACATGAGTTTTGAAGATGATTAGTTCATATAATTAGATACATTTTAATCAGCGTTATTGTTAATTAATAAATTTAATTGTTATCTAGTGCTTGTGATTATGGGACTTTAAGCAAGGACGAGGTGAAGGGGAAGATAGTGTATTGCCAAGGAAACAACGGTCAGGATTTCACAATTGGTGAGTTGGGGGGTGTTGGAACGATCATGACCCTTGATGGACTGGAAGACACAGCCTTCACCCCTCTTATCCCTGGGACCTATGCCCTTCCTAAGGATGGTAACAAGATTGCTCAATACATCAACTCCACCAAGTATGATTTCGACTCTTTTCACTTCACCAAATACTATTTCTTTTTTTACCAGTCATTGATCATTTCTGGAAATTAATTTGAAACATGTATGCGGTATCACCATTGTCTAATTAATGTACTTTCTTCAAGGTAGGTACTACTGTACAAATAATGCAATCATCAATTATGTCACAAAACATACATCAAAACTGTCATAGAAGTATAGGACTAAATTAATATCAGTTATCTACTGTCACCTTGTAGCAGTGAGTATAAGCCATTTTTTTCATGGTGAATTATAGGAAGCCCATGGCTGTCATACAAAAGACAAGGACAGTCCATATTGCTGCCCCTTTCGTTGCTTCTTTCTCCTCAAGAGGACCTCAGCTAATTAGTCGCAACATTCTCAAGGTATAAGAGAATCAATCTCTCTCTCTCTCTCTCTCTCTCTCTCTCTCTCTATATATATATATATATATATATATTTAAATTACTGATTTTACTCTCCTATGGACAGCCTGATATTGCTGCACCAGGGTTAGACATTTTAGCTGCTTATTCAAAGCAAACGACCATAACTGGCTACCCAACTGACGACCGAAGAGCTGTCTTCAACATCATATCAGGAACATCCATGGCTTGCCCGCACGCGGCGGCAGCTGCGGCTTACGTCAAGTCGTTTCACCCGGATTGGTCTCCTGCTGCAATCAAGTCTGCTCTCATGACCACAGGTTACACTCCTAACATCATATCATACAATGATCACTAGAAGAATCATAACCCGTATATAGTATGTTAACTCATTCTTGGTCTTGCTTCAGCTACACCAATGAAAATCAAAGACAAGACAGGTGAGCTAGGCTCCGGAGCAGGACAAATCGATCCCACCAAGGCGGTTCACCCTGGTCTCGTCTATGACTTGTCCATGAGCTCCTACATTCGCTTCTTGTGCAAAGAAGGCTACAATGGCACAACCATTGCCCTCCTCCTTGGGGGCAAGAAAAGGTACAACTGCTCCGACTTTAGGCCTGCGCAGGGGACGGATGGCCTAAACTACCCCACCATGCATATCCACCTCAAGAATCCCAACTCCACTGTCTCGGCGGTCTTCCACAGAACAGTTACTCATGTCGGCTACCGGAGTGCTGTGTACAAGGCGAATGTGGTCTCGCCAAAGGGTCTTTCCGTTAAAGTTCTTCCAGGTAGTCTGAATTTCACTCAACCAAGGCAGAAGAGGTCTTTCAAGGTTGCAGTGAAGGGCAGCGCTTTGCCGAATGGGACGAGCTTCCTATCTGCTATGCTTGAGTGGAATGATTCTCACAAGCATATCGTTAGGAGCTATATACTTGTCTACAAGCCTGAACTCTTGTTGTATTGATCTGCTTGTTGTTTTCTTCAAAAGAAATGATTCTGAGCTAAGTAATGAAGAGTCATTTACCTGTCTTTTATCGTCTGCATGATTTTGGCCTCCATATTTTTTTTTTCCCATCTTTTCTGAATTCTTTCCGGTTTTTCCCCAACTAAATCAAGATTTGGTAAATGGGGTTCAGGTAAAAGGACTGAAGGGGAAGTGATTCGGCCTCTTTTGTGCAATTCTTGATGCAAAATTCTGAGGTCTGTATTTCACGAGCTCTCAACAGTTACCTAATTAGAGACTCATCTACCATTCAATAAAATAAAAACATATTTTAAAAAAATAAACACAAACAAAACATGAGGCTACAGAAACTGAAAAATTCAACTTTATTGAGAGATTCCTTTATCTGCTGAAGGATTAACAGGCCAAAAAAAAAATAAGCTAGAGAAACACCTGTGGATTGGATTTCTTAATCCCCAGGCCTTAATTCTTCCTTTTCTGCCTTTTCCTAAATCAGAGACTACAATCAGAGCATCCGATGTTGACAAAACACTCATTTTCCCACTAAAATTCCCAAGAAAAAGCTAAGCCGATATGTATGACATTCTCAGATTATCTGCTATACGATTCTTGATGCTTTTCATCATGGAAGGCGGCTGCCCAAGAAAAACAACTGGAGCATCAAAATTTCCAGTTGCCTTCCGTATTCAAAAGCAACATCTAAGAAAATGAGGAAAGCCTTGGGACAAGTACATAAGGTTACAAGCTCGTGTCAGATTCTTTAACAGCCATGCGCTGTTATTTTTTCAAGTGCGCAGTTTGGTTCGATCTGCAGGTTTACTGGAGGTCAAAGCAGTGATATCAAGATCACCTAGATAGTTTGGGACAAAAACTATTGTCTCAGAGATAAACAGTGCATCCGACATTGACGGCCATGAAGGTTCTTTAGCTTTGTGAGCTCTTTTCTCCTCTTTCTTGCCTCAGCTGCAGCAATTGCCTCTGCTGATTTCTTACATGAGTAGATGATTGGTTCACAGCTTTTCCCTGACGGAGCTGGTGGTGTATGAAATTCATCTTCAGATGTTTTAAAATGGGGAGTGGAATCGTGAAGCCCATTCTCAAGCTTGGCAGTAGATGTAGGCACCATCGGTTTTACTGGTGTAGGTGCAATGATCGGTTCTATGGAAACTCTTCGAGATACTGTTTGGTAATCCGCAGTGTCTTGAGAAACCTCTGCCGGGTGTTCGTTAAGATCATTAGTTCTGACTTCCAATGAGTAAGAAGGTTCAGTTTTCACCTTGACAGGCAGAAAGGAATGCTGGTTCTCCAGATGGGGAATGGTTTTTGAGGATGTAGCACGGCATTTTTTACTTATATAGGTTTCATCTTGTTCAATTTTAAGTGCAAAAGATGGCTGAGATTGGACCCCATGATCAGGATGAGGAAAAAACCAAGGACACGGCAAAATATAAAATGGCGCTGGTCCATTAGTATTTATGGGAATCTCTTGTTCACAAGAATTGTGCCTACCCTCAGCTGGAAAAGGAATGTTTGAAGGCATAACAATTGCATTTGGCGGTATATGAGATGCATGGACAACATTTTCAGATTGAGAGGCGGCAGGCCAGAAAAGTGGTGTAAATGGTGGATGGTTATACATGAACAGTGAACCGTTTCCTGGTGAAGCTGAAGGTGGAGGTAACTGAACACGGGCAGGCTTATGACGACTATGAATTTCCTCCACATCGGCCTTCGCATTAGCCATCTGCCAAAAAGGAAGCATACCAATCACGTGGAATTTCCGTGGAGATTAAGCAATTTTCTCAATGTCATACATTACTTACGTGATCCTTTAATTGTTTGTTTGTAATTTCCAACGCTTGGTACTCTTTCAATGCCATCTCCATTTCCTTTACATAGAAATGCCACGAAATGTAAATAATGTCAATGGCTCAGTGTTTGTCAAGTTCAACAACTCCCTAAAAGAAAGTTGTCAATGATAATTATAGATAGATGGTGGAATTTAAAAGCGAATTTGTTGACAGAGCTTTCAATCCATGCCTGCAACTGTTGGGGGTGTGTGTGTGGGCATGAGTATGTGTGCCAGAGACAGAGAGAAAGAAAAGCAGCTTTATAAAAGGAGATGGAACAGCCTACCCTCTTTAAAGTATCATTCTGTGATGCTAAATCAGCTGCTTTTTTTATCAACTCCTCACAAAGAGCCTGTAAATTACATGTACGAAGTGATCTGAGTTAGATTCATGTCATGCATTTTATAATTAAAAGGAATATTATTAATGAAGGACAACTTATAAGTGCAAAGACATCACTAATGCATGCATCCCACGGTAACAAGCACTTGCTGCAGTTTCAGTTAAAAAAATCTTTTTGACTCAACTGATGTTGTTGTTCAAACAATACCAATGTGGCAACCACCACAGAGTACCAAATCGTTAAGTGCTTTTCAATCGTAGATGAGCGTCAAAGAAAAAGGAAAAGAAAAAATGTGTCTCCAAGAACAAAGATGCTTTATCGTAAAACTTTTCTAATGCAGATCGCTTGAAGCACATACACAAAATTTTAACTAATAGTCAGGACGATTGACTTTGCACGAGTGTACATCACTCAGAAGAGCAGAACTCCGTATAACAGATGCTCAATAATCGAACAAGAAAAGCACAACATGATTAATCAACTTTTTTTGGTCCGATATTCGTGTTAACTCTAAAGAGTAAAAATCTAGAGAGAGAGAGAGAGAGAAGACGACTCGAAAACAAGAAAGTCTTTCCCACATTGAACATGTAAAGCCAAAACCCAAAGGGGAAACTAGAGTAAAACATTACCTGCCTTCGGCGAATTGTCTGCCTAGCTGACTCTCTGTTGGCCAAAACCCTGCGTACTCTGCGTGCTTCCTTTTCAGCCTGAATTGGAAGGAAACACCATTTGAACATGACAAGCAACTATATCCCATAAGGAAAAGCGTAAATGAAATTATACAACAAATTGTAGAGGACGAAGTACATAAAGTTCCACACCTCAGTCAAATTCCGTCTTGACTTGCCACATCCCAACAACGAGTATCTTGCAGTGCCTACGGGACTTGTGTTAGGTAATTCGGTGTCCTTCTCCACCTTCAAATTCTTTTCTCTATTATCATCTTCAGTCTTCAATGGCTCAGTAAGCACATTTCCGCATACCTTTGCATCTTGCTTTCGGCTCACTATTCTATCCTGCTATAAACAAAAATACTTTTCAAGTCCTGCAGAAAATAGTGTGACTTGATGACAGAGCCATAAAGACATCTTGTTCAAACCATTTACAGAACAAGTTAAACAGATTCAGGTACACTAAGATGGCAACCGAGTAGAAATTGAATTACATACTCAACAATACAACAGATTTAATCTTCCAGTAATGATCTTCAATATTCAAACCACTTTTTTTTAAGTTTTTATTCAATTCTACTACCAAATTTCCCTGATGTATTTCCCAACTAATATCGCAAATTCGGTTTGAAAATGGAACTCCAATTCCCTATATTGCCAATGGAAATCGACCTGATTTACATTGCCTCCCATGAAATTGTCCTTTATCATGAATTTCTTGCCTGATCTGGTTAACATGGACGAAACTGGCTAGCGAATCACCGTAATTCGATAATCAGTTGCTTGGTCTTCGCAACCAAACTCCAATTTTCATGCATCCAAGTTACTCAATTACGAACTTACATATCAGTTAAACGAGTAACTCTGAGATTCATAGAATATAATGCTCTTTTGTTATTAAAAAAAAAAATTAAAAGTACTAAATCTTTCGCTAGTTATAGTTTATTGTTATAAGATTCATATTTCAGTTATCTCTGTTCAAAAGTTTCCAATTTTAGTAAATTCTTACATAATCATGTATTTGTCTCAACATTCAGTCTTTTACTTTTTTTTTCCTCATATATATATACATATTTATATAAAGGACAAATACAAGGTACAAGCTACTAAGACAGAACTAACCTGAGCAAGATCAGAGCACCTGCTGACCGAGTCAACCAGGTCCAAACCCGGCTTCGGCGGAGGCGACTCACTCTTGACTCGCTTCCCTTTACGTCTCCGAACCCCAACCGATTCACCGCCGCAGCTCTCTCGCAGACCAAAATGCGCCAAATCCGCCAGAGCCTCCGCCGCCTCGAGCTCCTCCTCCACCATCCGATCCGCTCCGCCGCCGCGCAAACTCGCCGGCGCCGGCGAAGAAGTCGCCGAAGACGACGAAGAAGGCGAGTAACAGGCCGAAGAGCTCGACCCGGAGCATACCCCAGAAACCATGACTCTTTTAGAGAGAGAAAGTAGTGAAGCGAAGTGAAGTGAAGTGAGAGAGAGTTCTTTTAGAGAGAGAACGGGGAGCCAAAAAAAAAAGAATTACTGGTTAGAAGGCGGAAGAGCCCACAGGCTGTCTCGGAACGCCACTTGTCGAGCCAGCTCACGCCTCGATATCTTTGGTAACTCGACCCCCATGTATCTCTGCTCGCCACGTATCACTTTCGGCGGCCACGTAGGCGAGTTCGCACGTGCGGAGGGGTTCGCACGTACCGCAGGTTTTAAAGCGGACGCGGGACAGGTGGATCGCTCGGTTGGGCTCCACGTGGGGGTGTTTGCTATTTTGGGGGTTTCAGTTGGATTTTGCCGGATTCTGAGGTTTCCTTGTTGTACGTGGCACTCGGTGAACCAAAGACTCAAGAACCAATTTTTTTTTTTTTTTGGTTTGTCTAATTTTACTTTTTTACCCTTTTTTTTACTTTTGTTTTTTAACGTTGACGGTGAAAAGGTAAGACGGAGATTTATTACTGCGGGGCTTTGGATTGGGTTTTGTTTTGGTTCTGTCTGTCTCGGTCCGATTTAGAAGGGAGTGAATGTGTGGGGTTGAGGGGCTTTACGTTGGATCTTTCGTAGAGTGCCACTTGGTCCCTATCTGGCTGGTTGTCGCCTCACCAACTCAACCTCTTTAATATGGACTGCCCATTTCAACTCGTTGTCTCGTACAATCAAATTTTTAAGTTTGGATAATTATAGTAAAACGATCTTCATTTGTTAATTTTTTGACATTCTGCCTTGATGGAAGCTATCATATTAAAACTTGGGGCTTATAGAATTATGACCAAATTTGGGGCCTAATTTCAGTAAATGTCCTTTTGTCAAAAGTTATAGCAAAATGTTCGGTATATATGCATATATACTAAGTATAAAATTTTATATACCAAGTATAAAAAATTATATATCCAGTGCATTTCAGAACAGTAACTAAAATTGGTAGATCTGTGTATCTACCAAGTGTAAAAATTTATCTACCTGGACATTTAGCTATAAAATTTTAAAAATTGACATCTACTTAAACAAATTTAAAATTTTGGTCATCCACCTAAATTTCTCTTAAAAGGGGCTACTTTGAAATTATTTTTTTTTCATTAATTATTTTCTCCATATTTTTTGACATCTATCAAGTTAATTAAAATAAATAAATTTTAAAAACATTTAAAAAAATAAATTAAATAAAACAATTAAATTTTAAAAACATTAAAAAAAATAAATTAAATAAAACAATGAATTTAGTTTTTACTTTAGTTTGATTTTGAATTTTTTTTTTATTTTAAACTAAGGGTAATTTTGGATTTCACTGTTCTTGGAGGCAACTTTTGCCATTACATTCGATTTTCTCCAAGTGCTAAAAATACAAGTAAAGAATTGAGTAAGAAATACAAATTAAGGTTTAATTTGAATTTTCTAAAAATTGTTTTTTTAATCACTTTTTTAAAAAAAAATAAAAACAGGCTCAGGTGAATATCATTATTCGAAACAAAAGAGCTTCAATTACAGTACAAGCATATAAGATTACAATTTCAAACTTCTCAAAGAAATGAGATGAAAAGTATATCATAAATACAACAACAACAAGATTTGTGAGTTATCATAATTTTATATTACAATTTCAAATTTCTCAAAAAAATGAGACGAAAAGTAGATCACAAATACAACAACAACAAGATTTATAATTTATAATAATTTTCTAAGAGAAGAAGATAACAAGGGCCGCCAGCAAACTATTGTCTTCAATACCAATTGAGATCCATGCCTGTTAAAAAAAAAAAAAAAAAACTATTCATCTGCTTAACAGATCTAAATCAAAAAAGAAAATCTCAGATTCAAAAATCTAGTAAACAGATTTAAAATCTATACAAAAGATGGTACTAAAAACCAGATTTAGATCTAAACTTATTAAAAAAAAATGAAAAAAACTCTCGTCTGGGTGAGAGCTTAGGAAAAAGGAGGAGGATGTTACAAACGTATAATGTATTTTCCTTGATCCTGTACCTATTTTGATTAATTTCAAATAAGTAAAGAGAGAAATAAAGCTAAGCTCATTGGAGAGAGCTTAAACCTCTAATCACAAACCAAGGTTTATTTTCAAAATAATACTTAGCACAACTCTTTCATTGATCTTAATGTTTAAATGCAATAATATTTGAAATAACCCACTACAAAAATCCCTAAAAGTAAAGAAAGTAGGAAACTCCATCAACCACATATTATGGAAAATGAGAAGATAATGGAGACTAACAAATTAACAACTAATTGACTAGGCCTAAATAATTATTAGATAAATAAAGATAATGGCTTCGTGAATCCATATTGAAGTAATTATAGAAATTAGGACTCCTTGTTAAGATATACTTGTTAACACGAAAAATTCTCCTGCTCTTCAAAATAGCACTTATCCTCAAGTGCGGTTTTTTTTTTTTTTTCAAAGAACGTCTAAGGTGGCCATCTTTTTCTTTCAATTTCTATTTCTACATTGGCATTACTATCATTGATACATGCTTCATTCATAAATAATTGCTTGCAGCGATGCCCAGGGAAATACATCTCATTGCACTTGAAACACAATCCTTTTTCCATTCTCTCGTCTATTTCCTCAGCTGTCATCCTTTTAACTAGTAACAAACCAATTGAATTGCAATTTCAAAAAGTGATTTGGAAGGTCGTCACACGCCTCATATAGCTTGGCAAACCCAATCACCATTGTGAGTGTCATGGGTTTGTTAGCTTGCACATCTATTCGAATGCCATCTTTGAGCCCTATCACGAAATAACTTACTTTTTTCTCTAGTGTAAGCGATCCAACCTTAGCTAGCAACTGTTCAAACCTGCCTTGGTAATCTACTACAGAACCTATTTGCCACAATTTGATCAACTCACTAAAATGATCTTCAAATTGATTCGGCCCAAATCGAGATTGAATTCTATTTTTAAGATCATCCTATATGACGTAAATAAGCTCTCATTCCAATATTTGATACCACAATTTCGCATCCCCATCTAAATAAAAAAAAGCCAATATAAATTTATCAGACTCCATTATCTCATGGATAGCAAAATATCTTTCCACCTTGCGAATCCAGTACGTAGGTTTGTCATTACCTTCGTACTTTAGAAAATCTAGCTATACACCTCTGGGAACAAAGCTACCCAGCGAGCCAACAATCTTGGAGGAAGAATGATGACTCTGTTATCCTTGAGGTCGGTCCACATGATGATTGCTTGCTTTGACATGAGATTTCTCAGAGTCTTGTCATCCTCATGGTTGACTCTTGGAGTGATCGTTTGTTTGTTTGTTGGATGAGTTTCTCCATATTCTCAGTGAGATGAGTAAGGAGCTCTTTTTGGCCAACATTAATTTCCTTTTGAGCAATCGTAAGTTCCTTCTGACTTGTCGTAACTGATGCCACCATATCCTCTAATTTTTTTACTCAATCCTTCATAGATACCGAGCTCTGATACTAATTTGTTATAGGCGTGTAATGCATTTTCCTTTGCCCTATACTTACTTTGATTAATTTCAAATAAATAAAGAGTAAAATAAAACTAAGCTCATTAAGAGAGCTTACACCTCTAATTAAAAACCAAGATTTGTTTTCAAAATACTACTTAGCACATCTTTTTCATTGATCTTAATGTTTAAATAAAATAATATTTGAAACAACATACTACAAAAATCCCTAAAACTAGGGAAAGCAGTAAACTCCATCAACCACATATTATGGAAAATGAGAAGATAATAGAGACTAACATATTAACAACTAATTGACTAAGTCTAAATAATTATTTAAATAAATAAAATAAAGATAATGACTCCATGATTCCATCTTAAAGTGGTTATAGATATTAAGACTCCTTATTGAGACATATTCATTAATATGTAATAGAGGAGAGGAAGTAAAAAGAGGAGAGGGGGGAGGAGAGACTGGAGAAAGAGATGTTCCCTCTCCGACTCTTCTCCAAAATCATCCGGCCTCTGTGAGAGCAGTAGTGGAGCTTCTTTTTTGAGAGAGAAAATCAGGTTTAGAGGAAAAAAATAAAGATATAATTTTATAGTAGATATTACAATATTAAATCTGCTCCTTACCTCGTATTTGAACACGTGTTTGAATTTGAAGCTTTGATACTGGACTTCTGGTAAAGTGTAAAAAGTATAATGGTAAATATTATGTTTTCCTATGGCATATTCTAAGTGGTGTATGTTAGATAATATTAGGATTGCAAATAAACCAAATAGAAACCCTAAATCATTCATGCTAAATTATAGGTTAGGGTTTGTTAAATATACCTTAGTCTATGGCTAATTTGTACAGGATTAGAGATGGAGAGACCGAAAGCAGAAGCGTGAACAAGAGATGATGTCTTGAGGATTTTGATCTTCTACAACCTAAAGCATTATGTCACTTATATGGTATATTCTGAGTGACATAATGGTAAATATTATGTTTTCCTATGGCATATTCTAAGTGGTGTATGTTAGATAATATTAGGATTGCAAATAAACCAAATAGATATCCTAAATCATTTATGCTAAATTACAGATTAGGGTTTGTTGAATATACCTGAATCTATAGCTAATTTGTACAGGATTAGAGATGGAGAGTCCGAAAGCAGAAGCGTGAACACGAGATGACGTCTTGAGGGTTTTGATCTTCTACAGCCTAAAGCCTTATGTCACTCAGATGGAGTTTTCTGTAACCAATGGTGGGTTACAGGAAATTGAGCGTACGTAATATTTTTGGTTGCTGGGACCATAACCCTAATAGGTTATTTAAATAATTCCTGTTGGATATCCATCAAACCCAACTGAGTGACTATTGTGTCAGCGGAAGCACAAATACCAAACTTGTTAGACAAATGTCAAATTATAGGAATTTATGACAAAATATAAATAACAAAAAAATTACAAGTGACACAAGGATTTATTGTGGTTCAGCTATAAAATATAACCTATGTCCACGTCAGAGACGGCGAAAAATTCTACTATAACCAAATGAGATTATAAAAGTCTGACAAAATTTTTCTCATACCCAAATCCCAAATACACGCAAATCTCTCTTCACAAAAGTAATCAAGACAGCAAAGAAGATGTTTTGCTAACAATCTTGTTGCCAATATCAAAAGAAAAAATAACAAATAAACAAGTGACAAAAAAACAAAATCCAAAGCTTGTTTATACCAAATTCCCACAAAGTAAGAGAGATTAATTTGTATATTGAGAGACCAAATACAAACGGCTGTGCAAAGACCTTTGTATTTCTACTTCTTATGGCTGCTACTGTAAAGCATATATATATATTAAAAAAAATAGCCGACTAACAAAAAGAAAAGGAAACTAATATGAAGCTTGAATAATTGGGCTTGCCAACTAAATAAGAAAGGGTAACTTCCAAGTTCTATTTAGGCCTTAGCCCAAACTTTTTCCTTGGCATAATTGGAAGCCATAATTCCAACAATCTCCACCTTGCGCAAAATTAAGCTAAGTCTAAAAATAATGAAATACCTACGCCATCTCCTTCAAAACCTCGAAGGGCTAATCACAATCTGCAACACCAAATAAGTCCAAGCATGGCTTAAACTTCCAAACGGTACCTAACTCAGTCACCATATTTGTCATAACTAATACAAAAGAAACTAATTCTGCAAAACCAAACCAATGAGGCAAACCCCTCTCGCTGCTAACAACATACAAAGCAGTACAATCAAAAGTTTTGACAGAAGTTTCAACTTGAAGCTCCACCTGCTTATCAACACTGGGATCTTTATCTGCACATACTAACTCCTCTATATCAAATAGAATGGCCAACTTATCAAATTCAAGAACTCTGCTAAGAAACAAATTTGGTGATAATGGCTCAACAAACCACAACCAAAAACCATTCACCCCAAACTCAAATCCATGGAAGATTATTGTCGATCGCTCGAGTTTACCATCATTCACAAGAGTATAAGCAGGACAATCAAATAATTTCAAATCCAAGAACCTCAAACAGAGTCTTCAAATAAAATGCAGTTGATAGAGATCTTCTGATCAAATAGCAGGCTTATCCAAAAGTTTCAATCCAATTGCCTTTCGGTATGCAGACAATAGAAAGCAAGCAGTCAAGTTTTCCCCAAAAAAGTCCTATTCAAACATTCTGCAACCAAAAATCATTGTGGTGTCCTCCAATTAAATAGTGTGGTGTCTCACTATCTTTTCCTCTTTGTAGAATTAACTCTCACAAAATTTTACACCATAGTCATCATCAAATGTCAGAAAATAACAAGAACCACCAAGAGACAAATTAGGAGAAGGACCAGAAAATTTTGAATGGATATAATCCATTATGCCCTTAATCCTACAAACAGTGGAGTCAAACTTGACCAAATATCGTATCCCACAAATACAATAGTTACAAAAGTTAAACTCTCTAATTTTCTGACCATCCAATAAACTCATAGTATCAAAATCTAGAATAAAACAAGATGAGGCCATAGTAGCACCAACAACTATACTATCCTAAAGAAAATAAAGGCCATTATGCAATTTTCCCTTAATCACCACATGAGCATCCTTACTAATACTCAAAACTCCACCTTTAGCTGAATACTTATAACCTTATGAGTCGAGCATCCCCCAAGATCTGGCACATGTTTAACATTGGTCAAAATTCTAACAACACCATCATACATCTTAATTCGAACAATACCTACACCAACAACTTTACAAGACATGTTATTCCCAAAAAGACAACATCTCTATCAACAGATTGATAGTCAACAAATCAATCTCTAAAAGGGCACATATGGAAGGAACAACCCGAATTAAGAATCCAAGAATTACCTAGGCAAGTACCAGAAATAGTTAGAACATAATCACCATCATTAGAACCATCCTCAGCAAAACTAGCATGATTACTTATTTTAATCTTTGGATATTCAAATTTCCAGTGCCCTGGTTGATGACAATAATTGTAATTACCCTTCCTATTCTTGGACTTTCCTCTACTTCTGTTTTCGTAGTTTCTCTTTTCTCTACCTCTAGCAACTAATGCACTTGATTGATTTTCATGCCAACTTTCAGATACTTTTTTCTTCAATTTCTTAGAATTTAAAGATGCTTTAATATCTTCCATACTAATAGTGTCTCTTCCATATAACATAGTGCTCATACGAACTAGGTAAAGAACATAACAAAATTAAGGCTTGATCCTCATCGTCAATTTTAACATCAATATTTTTCAGATCCAGAATAATTCTATTTAAATCATCAAGATGACTCTTAATAGGTGTACCTTCAGACATACGAAGAGTGTATAAATGCTGCTTCAAATATAGCCGATTGGTGAGAGACTTAGTCATATACAGACTCTCAAGCTTAAGCCACAACTCAGAAGCAGTAGTCTCATCAGCAACCTCATGCAGCACCTCATCTGACAAAGATAACTGAATAGCACTATGTACCCGTTCTAAGCGATCTTGCTTCTCTTCAACTGATAAATTTGCTGGCAAAGCTTCCCTGCCATTTAGCGCCTTAAGTAGCCTTTGCTGAATTAGAAGAGCTCACATCTTAATATGCCAAATACTAAAGTCATTCTTCCCATCGAATTTTGCAACTTCATATCTTGTCGTTGTCGCCATCTTAGAAGCCAAAAATCCAAAATGATTTGACAAATAACAAGCCCAAAATCAAATCAAAGAACCTAAAGCTATTGATACCACTTGCTGAGCCAGCGGAAGCACAAATACCAAACTTGTTAGACAAACAACAAATTATAGGGATTTACGACAAAATATAAATAACAAAAAAATCACAAGTGACACAACGTGATTCAGCTATAAAATATAGCCTACGTCCATGTCAGAGACGGTGAAGAATTCTACTATAACCAAAGGAGATTACAAAAGTCTGACAAAATTTCCCTCACACCCAAATCTCTCTCTCACAAAAGCAATCAAGACCGCAAAGAAGATACTTTACTAACAATCTTATTGCCAATATCAAAAAAAAAAACAACAAATAAATAAACGATAAAGAAACTTAACCCAAAGCTTGTTTATACTAAATTCCCACAAACTAAGAGAGATTAATTTATATATTGAGAGACTAAATACAAATGGCTGCCCAAAGACCTTTGTATTTCTACTTCTCACTGCTGCTACTGTAAAGTATATATATATATATATATGCTCATAGGTTTAAAAACAGCCGACTAATACAAAGAAAAGGAAACTAATATGAAGCTTGAATAATTGGGCTTGCCAACTAAATAAGAAAGGGTAACTTCCAAGTTCTATTTGGGCCTTGGCCCAAACTTTTTCCTTGGCTTAATTGGACGCCATAATTCCAATAGTAGCTAACAGGGTATTCACATTGATATTTATGCCCAGTTGGATATTCAGACTCAGATTTATTAAATCACTTATTTGGGTCTTCATGAAATAATATGGTCCAATACAATTATTTTGTATATGTGGCCCAACATAAAAAATGCAATTTTCTAACAATGTAATTTTCCAAAAGAGATTGATTCATAAATTATGCTCTAGATGTTATCTAGTTGTTTTAATTTTAGATAGGCATGGGAGAGTCCAAAGAATCTAAGGGATAAAAAATCAATAAAGATTATTGTGAATTTCTGATTTCGAAATTGAACTAAAAATTTTCATACTAGAGGCAAAGAATTTTAAATATTTATTAATGTATTGACTGTTGAGAAAGAAAATGGTCCTTAATAAAGGTTAATGAATTAGAAATAAATCAAGAGGATGGTTAGGAGTAGCAGCATATATACTTTTTCTCGATCTTATATATTCAGTAATATTGACCTCATTCTATTGTTAATTGTAGTGGCAAGAGTTCGGAGAACGAATTTACACGAACTTCTGTAATATGAGAAACATGTAGTAAGTATGCAATATTTTAAATATTAAATTATGTTGTGATCAAAACCAAATAATATACCAACCAAATAAAATTTATTCAGAATTTGACAATTCAGAAACATTCACTATTGAGTAAGTGGATTTCCTTTAACATATACCAAAGCAATTTCAACATAGAAAAGGGATTTCCTTTAACATATACCAAAGCAATTTCAACATAGATAAGTACGTACCAACAACTCGAGCTTGTTCCCGGGAGCTATATGCATGGTATACGAGACATGTGTGTCCAGCTGTTTCTTATATTGACTTGAATCACATAATCACATGCCTTAGCTTTGGCAAAATTCATACAATGTGAACATGTTTGTAGGTCAAAAAGGGAACAATGATACATATATAGAATCATATGCCGGTATACACATACGAATTTGTATTGGCCCATTTGGTGAAGACACAAAGTACAAAATTGCAAAGTGTCTGGTGTTATAGATTCATACACAATTGCGGCAATGGCAGTTTTAGCGGTGAAATTAACAGTGCAACATGCTATTAACAGTTGAGAATGATGATTAAAGATAATACTAATTGAAAGGATACGAAATTCTCAATTAATTTTAGAGCAATGCTAGAGAACGCTAGCATTATTCATTTTGAAAGGCTAGGATTTTAGAGAAGAAATTAAAGATTTGATGGGTTTTTTTTTTTCTTTTTTCCTTTTCTTCTGAGGTTAAAAGATATTGATGGTTATGAGAACCCCACTTATTGTCTTTCTAATTCTGGTTTAACTTTCGAGTTTGTTAGAATCAATTTATAGAAACTTCAGAATAGCTGTATTGAAAATGTCAATACTGTATATTGCAATTTTTTCCACCGCCAAAATGCTCGTTTCATTTTGTGCTTGAATAAATTAGTAATAATGTTATGTGCATAATGTTATCTTGACTTTTTTTGTTTTAATATCACCAATAACCGCTTTAAAGTAGCTATTCAATTTTAAAAATCATTGCAAAACTTATCTTTCTTTTAAATATAAAGATGATAAATCTTGTTCCTCTAAAATGAAAGATGATAATAACTAATACTATTATTCGGTTCAAAAAAGAAAAATTTGAAACTACAAATAATTATTCCGTGAAAAGTTAACTACTCAAATTGAAAATAACTTTTCCATAAAAAAAAAGAAAATAACTAAATGCTAAAATTGGCATTTGATGCCAAATATGCTCTAAACATTTAATTTGTTTTAACATTGATACGATGGTTTGGAATTGCATTAGAGATGCCCATTCAAGACGACAAGAATAGCGACCTTGGAGTGTTATTGTGTTATTAAAATCAAAGCATTGTTTATCCTACTATGGGAATGATCTTTTAGAAATAGGCCAATTTGGTGGTAGGTATTTTAAAAGAACAGCACATTAATGTTTGGACTACTGCAATATTTTATTCTATTAGTTTATATTTAATTTGAAATCGTAATAATAATTTCTTCTCAGGTAGAGGATCGTGAGTTTATCTACTCTCCCTAGCCATGGGAATAAAAATGTATGGATACTTTAGTATTGTAAGATAGAAGTCTCAATTGAGGTTAGCTCATTAGGAGTGTGTAAATGCGTAAAAAATGATGGGTTCGAACCCTAATTAAGCTTATTTATTTATTAATTTTATAATAAATTTTTTTTAAATGTCCTCTCTAATCATCTTTGATTTTTTTTTTTTGGAGTACCTATAATTTGTTGAATAATTATAAATTTGTAATTTATGTAAAAAATTGAATCCTAACTGGCTAGGATTTAGGAATAACCTTAAAAAGCAGTTGCCAAACAGCATAATATCACACTAGAATTACACACCGAATTCCTTTCCCAAAAAAAAAAACAATTACACACCGAGTAAAGATCTTTATGGGGAATTCAAGGGGAAAAAAAAAAGAAGAAGAAAAAAAGTTTTTTTTTCTTGACGATTTGACTTTTGACTTTCCAAAATTGACTTCACAAAAGTGGTATCTCCTTAAGCCACATATAGCGATATAGACCCCTCTCTCTCTCTCTCATCTCTCTCTCTCTCTCGAGTGAGCTCCACGCTTGATCATCTGTGATTATTTAGGGTTTAATCTCTATCTTTGCCAGTCACGTACATGGCTTCCTCGGCAAAGGCAGAACTCAAGGCCCTAGTCCAGTCCTTGATTGGCCAGGTAACCTATTCTCGTTTTATTATTTCTACCTTCTTGCTTTTCTCTTCTTTTCTTTTCTTTTCTATTCTTTTCTTTTTGGTATTATCTAATATATCATTCTTGTGCTCTTATTTTTAGGTTAAGGAATGAAACACTACCAAGTTTTCACGATTATTGGTTTTCGTATAGGGACTTGAATGTTTATGTTTTTTTTTTTTTGGGGGGGAGGGGGGACAAAATTCATTTTCTTTCTAGACAAAGAAAATGTACATACTCTAATGGAAAATAATTGTGTCTCTAGTTTATTCCGTAAGAGAAACTTTGATTTGGCCTAATGTACTTTTGAATAGTGATTTTTCGATATGGGTTTTTCAAATATTCAGTGCTAATTAATTAATTAATTATATTTTACAGGATATATTGAATAGCCAGTTTACTCAGCTTCAAGCTTTACGAGATCAAACTAATCCTGATTTTGTTGTTAAGGTCGTCGATTTGTTCTGCTCAGACGCCCAGAACATCATAAAAATATTGATTAAACACATGTACGTGTGATCTCCTACGTAGTTTTCCACCCATGTATGACGTACCCTTTACTTAATTTTATCGAATTCTTGTTAGTGTTTCTTTGAAACGTGTTCCTTAATTTTTATTTTTGTAGGTCTCAAGAAGACACTGATTTCCATCAAATGGATCCCTATGTTCATCAATTAAGAGGGTGTACCTCAAGGTATGGTGCTGATTCGTTTAGGCTTTTAAAAATTGATGTTTTGGGGTTTAATATTTTGCATACACAATTTTTTTTTTTCTAAAAGGAAAAAACAGTCTTCATAGTATGTATTATTTCGGCTGAATATATTCTACTAATTTGTGCTTTATTATATGGTCTTTCAGTATTGGTGCACAAAGCATGACAATGGCTTGTGCTGATCTTTATCAGGCTTTTGCTGCCAGGAACAAGAAAATGTGAGCAGAACTGCTTGTCACTCTCTAATTATTCACCTTTATATGTACTTAATCAATTGAAGATGTGCATGCTAATTTGTAATGAAAAGAATTGTAATTAGAAAAGAATTGGAAATGATTGAGAATGAAGAAATTTTGTGTTATCTTTTCCGAAGAATTTGAGCATATATGGTTGGCAAACATGGCCTGGATATTGTACTTTTGTTTTAAGACCTTAATTGAAACTGTCATCAAAATCCCAAGCTTAACTTTGCATTTTTTAGTTTTTTTTTTTTTCTCTGGGGAACTTTTCGGCTTGTGCTTTCGGAAAATTTTGCCGTGTTATAGAACATAACTTGGAAATGCATGTTTGAACTGAACTAAAAATTTAGTCAAACTAATTTGCATGTCATTTGATTCCTGATACGATTTTAATGTTAAAAACATGTACAACACCAATTATTTGTTGTTTTCATTCTTTTAAACATTGAGAATTATTTCATTTTCCAACTCTATGGTGCAGGTGCCTCAAGGTCTTGCACAAAATCGAATGTGAATACTTTACTTTATACGACAAATTGCGTGACGTTGTGCAGGTAGGTAGTGCATAATGTAGGCTTCCTATAGCTAGTACTTAATTTTATCCTTTTTATGTCAAAGATTTTAGTTTGATTTTCACTTCCTGATTTTTATTTATTTATTTGTTTATTTATTTATTTTTGTTAAATCTCCTTCTCTTTTTGTCGGCATTTTTGGAAGCAGTTAGAGAGGCAGATCTTTGCTCCTGAGTCCAACCAACAACGTCAGGATGTTAGCTATGCCACTATGCCAGTGCAACGTAGGTGAAGAATGGTTATCATCAATCTATTTACTTCATTTACTCGATTTATTCCTTTTCTTTCTGCCCTTTTTTGGGGGCAACCTTGTGCATGATTTCATGATTCAAATACTGCCTTTTGGCTTAGAATTAATGCCCCTTCTTTCTTTTTTTTTTTTTTGGGTGGAATGACTTAAGATTTAAGCTTCAGCTCTAGACTTTAGACAAGGTTTGTGATTAGGTCACATTCGATAAACATGTCAATATGAAAATATATTCTTTCTTTTTAAGATATTCATCAGTTATGACGAGATAACTAGGTGTTTTAATTTATATTTGTAGTCTATAGTCTATACTAGCTACATCATATGGAACAAATAAGACCCACTAGTTGATAAACGACAGTGAAGAAAAACGACATCATTAATGCACCTAGCATTCTTGTTTCCCTTTTTCCCCCCTAACTACAACAATTTCATATCAATATTCCTGAACTCTCTCACCCAATAGAACCAGAAGCTAGTGTCAATAATGATGAGAATGAAACAAGATAATGCTATTACCATACTTCAGTAGTTGAGATGACATAAAGGGATATAACGAGATATTTACATTCTTTCAAAGCATCAGTCAAAGATGCAACGAAATTGACCATGACGCTTGAAGTTTTACTCAACAGAGGTTCCATCTTCAACATGGATGTCCCCTGGGGAATAAGACGTTGGTGATAAAAGACCAGCTACTCGCCTAAATGGTGATGGTGTTGGGGGAGTTCTTGGAGACAGGTTCATTATCTCCAAAGCCTGTACCCTCACTTCTACAGGGTAGTCTGCAACACAACCAATTCTTGGGCCAGCTCCAGTCGACCATTTGAGCAAGAGCTGATGCCCTAACTGATAAGATTTTGCGGCCTTCTTGGAATTTATTCTTTCCAATAATTTGGCTTTTGGAACATCAGCTCTTGGACTCTGAAGACCACCAGACAACGTCCTCTTGTAATTGCTTTTCGTTTCAATAGGGGGGACTTTGCCAGATTTGGAGGATGGGGATTTTTGCAGTTCTTCGGGAGTATAGACTTCAGGAGTTTCAGAGGTTGTTAAATTTTTTAGCATTGTTCCAGCTCTCCTGACCTTGCTGTCATCATAAGAGTCAGAATCTTCATTTGCCTTGCGTATCTGAACAGAAGGAAATGCCAAAAATACAGTCAGGCAAAATGGAACATAATAAATAAAGTAAAATCTAGACTTGGAAATTCATTTCGACTTCAACTGTAACCAGAACCTAGACATAATCTGTCACCATGTACGGAAAATAGGATTCATGGCAAGTAAATCAACCATCAAGCTTTTTAGGACCACAAATAGACACTAAGGTCAGACGATAGATTACCTGGACTTCATTAAGATTCACTCCGTTTTCCTTGAGAAATGATAAAAAGGTGTCCAGACGGTCATCTGTTGGCCGATAATGCCCACTATATGCAGAGATGGACTGAAAAGTCAAGGCAATTGTCGATTAGACACCATAAATCAGCATAATTAGAACCATGACTTTGTCAATGCTAACATGTTACTTCTGTACATATTTTTGTCTGTAAAGGTAGAAGCTTTGAGGAAACAGAGAAATCTAGAATAAAAGGTCACTGGCCACCCTAACAGGTCAAATTTAAACAATGCATGACTCAACACCAAACGAAGAAATAATTTTCATGCACATGACAATCCCAGATGCAAATAGAACTCGTGTAAACAATGCAAATTCTATACCAGTAGTGAATCACATTCAACTCCAGTTACGTGGATTGTATAATATCCTATAAAATATACCTTCAGAGTTCCATGCTCTGCCTCTAGCCTCCCTGCGGCTAATGTAGCTCCTCCAGCCAAGAAGCTAGAATGATGGAATACTCCTTTCTTTTTCTGAAATGTATGGACAAGGGATCAATGTTCCAGGGCAACATACCAGCACTTAGAACTAAAGAAATTTCTCCAAGAAAATGAAAATAACAAAAATACAAAGGTCATCTGTTTGTTGAAAACTTGAAATCTCACCTCACCAGCATATAGTTTCTTAAAGGTGCTCATAACAAATATCCACTTGGCTCCTTGCGATTCTCTTTTTGAATCAAGGAGTTCTCCAGTTTGTTTGTGAATAATCTTCCCCTCAACAACAATGTACTCGTAATGTTCTCTCTCTTGCTAATTTCAGAAACGAAGGAAAATAAATAAATTATAAGCATATTTCAACATAGCAGGAACTGGTGTTATAAACTCAGAGTATGCAAAAAATCCAGTTTTGATCCTCATATGCACTTACAGGTCCAAGATATTTGATGCATTGTTGCCTAAGCTTTGATCTTGAACACTCTTTGAGATCAAACTCTTTACCATCTCCTATATCCAACCTGCAAGGTAGAATAACAGTATAAATCAAAGGTGAATCTGAGTCCTGCCAGAACCACGTAAGTTTCGAACGGTAAATTTTTCTTACCAGTAAAAAAATGGCTGACCAGCATCCGTTTTACACCACTCTTCATAGTAATGATGCAAGCTATGACCATACCGATGCCTTGGATCAATCTACATTTCCAAATCATTGACAAGTGAATACATTTATATCCAAGGACACAATAGACGAAAATAGTTGAAATTAAAACGAAAACCCAAATCATTTAATAAACTAAAAAAGCCAAGCCAAGATTCAAAACAATATAAGAAAGTCATTACAGCTTCAATCCAATGCTGAAAAGCCAATTTTTGTGCTTTGGCGTCTTTGGATAAACCCTTTCCCACCTGTTCAAAAAAGTCCAAAAAAAAAAAAAAAACTTCCATAATGTTACTCACTTCAAAAACCAAACCACAGCCGTCTTCTTCTGAATTATAATTTTAACCAAACGACAAGAAAAAAAAAAACCAAACACTGCCATGAATTCCCAAAAGGGTATCTCACAACTTGTTCTGTTCAATCAATCCATACCCATAAAATAAAAATAAAAAACCGAAAAGTATGATCATACCTTAGAAGCATTCAAGCTAACACGATTCCACCGCGAAGCCGCGGATTCAGGTTTCGAGAAATTGAAGAACGAAATCGTACTGTGATTTAGTCTAGCAAAGTCCAAAGCTTGCCACCTTTGTAACAATATCACACATATATATTATATATATTTTTTCAATTAATATTCGGCGAAAATACATAACCAAAATCCCTAGTTGTTCGTACAAAAAACTTGCTGAAAGGGAAAAACGAAAGAGACTTCACGAACTCACCATAGCTCCTCGGCCACGACGGCGGAGTCCGCCAACCTCCGCCGGGTCCGGTAGCCCCTGTAAACCTTCTGAAGCTTCACCGCAGCACTCGCCGTCGCGTTCCGCTTCGCCGATTTCCCGGCGGAATCGCCGCCGTCAACCTCCGGAGCCTCGCCGTTGAAGGAGTTTTTCCGGTCGAGAGTCGCCGGGGAATCGGCATCGGAGCCGGACATTTCGGGGCCGAGCATGTCGGAGCGGGGAATGCTCAAGTCGCCATGGGAGTAGGGGAATGAGGAGGGCTTTGACTGGAGCTCGAAGCCGGAGAGGGCCTGAGTCTGAACCACTTCCATTTGACCGACTCGGTCAACGAAACGACTCACCGAACTCAGCCCGAGTCACCGAGACCCCTAGAGAGAGAAAGTCCACGATTTTAGAGAGAGAAAGACTGCTCGTAGTTCGGAGCTCCGGGCTTTCCAACACTGGATTTTTCGGGGGTTATTTAACCGGGAAACCCCACCCGTCAAAATGTTTAATATTTATTTGTTTATTAGTAAATAATAATAATAAGTAGTGTGGTTGAGATAGAACAGCCACGCGCTGTGTCGGTGTGTGCAAACACGCGCCGTGCTCAGACAAAATTTGGTGTGTGGCTCTCTACTAAAGCAATGGGGTCTAAACTCTTTTTAAGTGAGATGGGATATTGTTGGATTAATTCTGAGAGCGAAAGGGAACGGTATTTATAGTGGTTGGTTTGGCTTGGAATTTTTTTTTTTAAATAGAATAAATAAATAAAGACTTGGGCAAAATTTTAATTCGCTTTTGGCTATTGAGAGTTTAAAAAAAAAAAAAAAAAAGGGGTTATTCAAAGTGGTAAAGGTAGCCAAGAAAAAAGGACTTGAAATTGATCGAGTGAATCACGTGGTGGACTTTTGAGTATGTTCAAGCACCAAAGGTCCATAACTCATTCTATGTGAAAAATAAATATTTAAAATACCGTTTTATACGGTAGAGGGCATGTGGAAATAGACACGAAATTGCTTGGTTGTGAAGTCTTTTTTCAGTGAAGAAAAATATTATGGCACAGAAATGATTATTTTCTCTTGTTTTGTTCGTGTACATCATGAATTTCAACAAGAAAAAAAGATTTAGGAGGGGTCAGTGCTTTAGTCATATTTTTTCAAGTATGTGAACAAAATTTAAAAGTACGAGCGAATGAAAACGCGATTACTCTACCTACAAAATAATAATAATGTTTTTGAATTACAAGTTGGGACTCCAAAGCTTGCCTTAAGCATATTACAAGTTGAAATTTAATTTTAGTTCATTGTTATGCATGCACCGCCCAAGGCCCCAAATAAATGTTGGGGAGACCAATTTTAACAGTTGTGAAGAATGTGCCTAAAAGAGTGGAAACCGCAAATAAAATACGATTAGAAGATGTTAGTAATTGTGCAACTACCTCTTCTATCACGTGTGTTGTTACTGTGGTAGGTAGCAATTAAATTGACCTTTAAGACATGAGATTTTTTCTTTTTTTCTTTGATGGGACAAGAGGGTAATTTTTGTCTATAATTTCACTCGATTAATGTTATAAAACCCTTGGAAAAAAAATGATAAAGGTGTTAGACACACCATGAAATTTGCATATTGTTTGTTTATATACTTCTATTAAGCACTACACATACTTTTTAGTATTTCTTTATTCATCTTAATTAAGATAAAAACATTAGTCATGTGTCAAATTTTCATGTGTGAAAATTGGTCCACAACTATTGAATGATCATAATAGGGATGTGGAGTTCTTTTTTTTTCAATTATTTTATTGTAGTGTGGATATAAACTCTAAAGTTCTCGTTATCGTCTATTGGAATCAAACTACTTTGTCATTGATCTTCCCGAGATTTAGTAGTAAAAAAAGTATATAATTAGTAATGTGTATATAAAGCACACAAAACTTTGGGCATAGATTTTATTCACGACATGCATACTGATTACTTAGTTTAATTTCTTAATAATAATAAATCACTTTATTAGTCCCTAAATTATGAGAAAAGTCTCACTTTGGTTTTTAAATTTTGGTCATTAAACTATTAGAATAGTTTCATCTTAGTAATTTTTGTTATATATTTTATTTTGTTCTCAACAGAATGAGCATATAAAATATCTTTGTTATTTTATTGTACTTATGTCATATCCAAAAGTATATTCCAAATACTATAAAGTGATTAGAATATGAATTGAAATACTTTAAAATTAATTGGTTAAACTAAAATTACTTGCACATTGGATAATAATATAATGAAGAACTGTCTAAAATGCTATATTAATTCTGAAATTAGTAAAATGAGAAATACAACTCATGTGTTCATTCTGATAAGAATTAAATAAAATGTGTAGCGAAAAGAAATAAAATGAAGTAATTTTAATTATTTAATAATCAATATAACGCAATTTAAAATTTAAGGACTAAAGTGACACTTAATTTAGAGATAAATAGAGTTATTTATCCTTCTTAATAATGGCTAATATGCATTTACTAAATTGAGTTTCACAAATAGAGCATAGAGTGTTAATATGCATTCACTAAATTGAGAGTTTCACAAATAGAGCATAGAGTGTTTGTCTACATTGAAGTTGAATACACGACCTCCATTCAATGTATGGCTTAATATTTATTTTATTCTCTTATTTTATGGACTTGATTAATTATATTTATGTGGTACGGAAAAGTTGTGTTAACTGTTTTTCTTTTTGGTAATAACGACTAAACATTAGTGCTTGAAACTGAAAGCATGAAAACTTGTCCTCCACGCGCCGCCACGCGTGTCAAAGCATAAGAGACCGATTTATGTGTGCGTTCTTGCAACGCGCCCTGTGTGTCCTGTACGGCTGTACTCATGTTGGGTATCGATCTTTTTTTTTTTTTTCCTTCTTCCTTTTTTTCTTTAAAAAAAATAAAAAAATCTGCTCTTTGTTCAAGTTCTACAGCGGGGCTTCTGCATGTAGCAAGAGTACCTCTAACTGACCTCAATTTAAAAAAAAAAAAAAAAAAAGGAAAAACAACAACAGCGACTTTGAACTTCTAACATGATATTAAAAATAAATAGCACGAAAATCTTGTCTTAATTTTATGAAATTTGAGAGTTCAAAAAATAATCAGTACCCGTGAAAACAACATTCTTTGCCAGTCAAAGATAATGTGGTGAAGGTTCATTGATCAATTAAGAAAACACAAATTAATTGTCCTATTATTTATTTAGTCATAAATTAGACTACAATTTGGTGGCAACAACTCATGCCTATTGCCCAATGCTAGGTACTATCCTTAACAAAACGTTGTTCATTTGACACCCGTGTAATAAATATGATACACGTGAAAATTCTTTAAGCCATAAATTGAATTTTATATTAAAAATAAATAAATATCTCAGTCATAACTATGGGCTCTGTCATATAATTAATTAAGATATAAGCGAGACTATTGCTAGCACAATTTAATTCGAAATTATGAATCATTATTAATTATCATCACTATTAGCACAGCTTTAAATGTTAGGAAATTATATTTCCTATTAATTAAATAGGCCACATATTTTAATAATTGTATTGCGTCACATTATTTCTAAGTGGATCCCAATTAAGTGATTTATTGAGATGTGTCAGAATATCTAATAATATGGGTTATAATATAGATACCATGTTAGTTACCCATTTAAGGTTAATAGATAGTCTAACTGTATAGACTATATAAAGTCAATTTTTAGAGTGTTTGGTCCCTATACCAAAAAAGCACGTACACTTTTCTCTCTCAGTCACCATCACTGAGAGAGAAATCTATTAAGCAGACCTTCAGTACTTTTAGTTGTGGAAGACCTCTAACCCTCTAGCTCTTAATCGTCTAACGCTTCCACTACGGTATTCAATGGCAGACCTAAGATTATTATTCAGAGGGGAAGGCATAACATAAAAACTTTGTACAAAATTAAAACACAAAAAAAATACAAGTCAAATGAGAGGTTAGGGATTTAAATAACAAAAAATAAAAATTTGGGGCCTAAATACCAAAGGCACTAAAGATTGAGGACTTTTACTGCCAATTACCCAAACTATAATTAAATAAATGCAAAGTTGAAGTGCAGGGAGTATATTTATAAATTTACAAAAAACTAATTAAAAAATTCACAAAAAAAAAAAAGCAAAATTTGATGGATTTGCCCACCCTTGCCGTGATGTGTGTCCCCCTCTGTCATTATTTGACATGAATGATTATAGGGTTGTGTTAAGTTTTTATTCAATCCTATTTGTACCTGACATTAAACTCTATCCAGTCTTATATTACTTTTTGTTATCGTCTTAATATGCCAATATATATATATATATAAATGCCAATATAGACTAGTTAGTGCATGTGATCCACTGAGTCAGCTTAATTTGGCTCTTTAGGCTTGGTCATCCCTCGGGCCAAATATTTGAGCTGTACCTCCTTTGGATTTCCAATTCAGCTGATCATTATGCCACTGCGACTAAATGACACATACATATAGTCAAGAGTTTCGATATAATGATATGTATTAATACGTATATATTTAATGACTACCATAAAAATAGTTAGAAAAAGATAAAAATAAAAATACATATTTATTATTTAATATTTTTTTCTTTTTTTTACTATAAAAAGAGATGCGTAACTAATTTTAATTAGCAAAAATAATATCTTTAGATAAATTAAAAAAATTATTTTGGTGCGCATATATATATATATAAGGTGGAAATGTATATAGAATTTTAACCGAAGTGATAGGTGGTGGACTTTGGAGAGTTGAAGCCTGCGAACGTCACGATGCAGATGTTTTTTCAATGATACGTCAACGTGTGTTTTAGTTGGGTGCTGCACTAATTAATTAATTCCCTTTGTGTGCTTATGTACATTTGAGCTCTAATGCAAAATAATAAAATTAAAAGAAAATAAAAATAAAGAAAAACACTACACTTCCTTCTCATCTATCCTATCTTTTTTTTCCCCTATTATGATGATGAGAATGAAAAAACAAATCATTTATAGGTAAACTACATAGACTTTTCGGGTTTAATTTTAAGTGGCATGACCTAATTGACCATCTCAAGCATACATTTGTGGAAAAATAAATAAACTAAAATTCAAAATAAGCCCCTATTGCAATTGCATTAGTTAGAGCCTTCAAAAACGACTTTGTAATCGTTTGAGCAAAATTGCTTTTTAGTAAATAGTATTTGTTTTTAACTCCATAATTTGCTTTCTTCAACATTAATTCGAAGGAATAAATCGAGTGGTAGCTATTATATAGCTAGCTTTGTAGATATAATTAATGCTTTCGAAATCTCGTTGTCATTGATAAAATTAGTTATTAATTTGAATGTACTAAACTTATATATATATATATAGTACATGTTCGTCTTTTAGCATGTTTATGAGATTAAAAACCTCTGAAAATGAAACAAAATAAGCAAAAAAGAATCTGCTTCTTTAGTCCCCTCACAACTGCATGAGAGGCACACCTCACATGGTAAAATTAATTGTCTCGGGATCACCTTAATTCGTGGGAAAAAAAAAAAAAAAAAAAAAAAACACAAAAGGTAGTCTCCAATCTCGTGCTATATTTGGTACAAAACACAGCAAATACTTTTTTGTACAAACTATGACAATAAGGGGTGTTATATTGACACCCCTGTCAAATATAAAGGCACCCTTCTTGATAATTAAAAGACCAAAACAGACAAAGTTATAAATTTTAAAAAATAAGAGACAAAAACATATATTTGAGCACCCCTTCCTTCTGATCGCCCAGTGTCGATATGTTCACATAATTCCCTTTGGTAGTGTTATCTTTTTCCAAGAAAGATCTCAAGAATCAGCCTGAGGTTTTAGAGAATAAAGTGGAAGGAATTTATTGTGACAGGAAAAAGGAAAGAAAAAAAAAATTTTGGTTTTGGGTCACTCATTTTGGTTTTAAATCCATTTTTTTCTCACTGTATATTCGTTTTTCTATTGAGTGCGTATAGGTTTTTTTTTTTTTTTTTTTTTTGGAGGGTTGATTGAGTATAGTTTTGTATCATAGTGATTTTGTTGTGTTTTCCTTTACCCCTTTGACCGTACTGTGTTTATATAATGAGAACAGCAATAAAAAATTCAATAACCATAAATCAAAAAATCTCACATCTAAAGGAAAAAGAAAAAGTTATCACCGGGCATGTAAGTCGAAATACATTTATTTTTCGTGAACATGTTTTAATTTGTCTACTATCAAGAAGTTCTCTCCGTTCTTTTTAAAACAAAAAAAAAAAAAAAAAAAAAACAATTACCTCATATGTGGAATGGGGTGAAGTCTAAAGGTAAAGCTGTGATAAAAAACAACAAAATAACGGGTGCCTTTATATCTGTTGGAGGTGCAAATACAATTGCCGTAACAATAATACTAACGACATGTGCCTCAAATTTACAATATTGTCATTATTTAAACTTAATTATTAAAAAAAATTAAAATTAACAGTAAAAACTATTCGTACTTTTCTAATTTTTTTTTGTTGATTTTATTTCGTTTTAGGGATTTTGGCATGAGTAGCCCTTATATTATTTAGGATTTGACAAAATGGTCCCTAAATTATTTTTTTAGAAATTAAGTCCTTAGGTTTTAAAAATATTGGCAATTAAGTACTTTTTATAAGTAATTGTTAAAATATTAGATAGAACTGAGTATTTTCAAGTCACATATAATATTTTTAAAGGTAGAAATCAATATTTTACTAACACTAGTTAGAATTGGAAAGAAAATAACTAAAAATTAATTATAGTTAATAACATAATATAAAAAATATAAAAAATTTCAAATTTTAAAATTTCTCTTAAAATTTCTTTTTATTTCCCTTCTAAGCTATTTAGTGTTAATGAAATACTAATTTATTATACTTAAACATATTTAATTTCATGATAACTTTAATATTAACAAATAAAAAGAAATTAATAGCTAAAGTTTTTAGAACTTAAGAATGTAATTGTCAAAAAAATAACTCAAAGACTATTCTGTCAATCTGCAAATAACTTAGGGACTAAATATGCCAAAAATCTTTAATTTTATCCTAAGAAAATGAAAGAACACAAAAGAAACTCAAAGGAAGAAGAAAGCGTGAAAAAGCATTCACATTTAATCCAGATGTATCAATTTACAAAGAGCCATGATTCACAAACTTCAGCTACCTAGTATATTCAATCTCGTTGTGCGTGTGATCATGAATAGAATTGCAATGAATTTTGTGAGTGCCTAGCTCACTTGGATAGAGAATATTACGCAACAAAGTAATATAACGGAAGCGGGGAAAAAAAAGAGTGAGTAATTATGATCCATTCTCATAATATTTTTGTATTTTTTTGGTCTTCTTCAATTGGATTTATGGAGAGGTCTCAACTGATTTTATGAATTACAAGCTTGGTTTGTTGTAGAGATGTAAAGTGGGATAGATCATATTTGATAAGTCTATACGGTTTTATACCGGATCGATCCGGCATATATTCTTATTAAGAGGCCCAAAGGTTTAATCCACATTTCATGCCGCCCTAAGTGGACCATGCATATGCGGGCCAAAATATGAGTCTAATTTCATTGTTATTCTATGCTTTAAAATATCAAATATGTGCTTATGTGAGCTAAAATATGAGTCTAAAATCTACCATCGAATATGTGGTCTAGTGGCAGCGCTGTTATCGTGGGTGTTAGAGGTCGCAGGTTCGAACTGGGTGACTCCTTCGGGAGTCTTAAATATGAGGGTACCTACCTGCCAGCCCATGCCCCCAGCCTCTGCCCCAGAGTGCCGTTCTCGCTAGTTGTTCAGATGGGGTTCAGGTGACTCACTCCACCCGGTGATGGCGACCTGGTCGAAAGGGTCTTGGGGAATATTCCTGAGCAGAGTTGGAGCTCTCATGGTCACGCCCAGGGAGGGTTGCCACGCTGGTCGTCCCCTCCTCCCTTTTTCTTTATCAAAAAAAAAATATGAGTCTAAAACCTTTCATATTCTTTTAAAATTTGAATAAATTAAAAATAAACAAAAATAAGTAAATAAGTAACATTAAAAGCATATAAATGAAAATATTCAATTAAGATTTTTTTATATTTTAGTTAAGAAATATATTTAAAATTATGTATAAAATGACTAAATGTGAGTCTACAGAAATGTGAGTTGAGCCGATTGACCTATTGCTGAAGCCCAATCTCGTCCTCCTATATATAACAGGTCGGCTCAGGCTGGACCGGACTGGTATTATGCTTTTTCTTAGGAATGTGGACTAGCCAATAAAATCCGACCCACATTGACATCTCTAATTTACTGAATGATAGTAAAAAAAAAAAAAACCGAAATGCAATTTAAATTAATGCAACTGTGATATGTAAATGCATATTTATGAGCTCTGAAACTGAAGCAAAAACTGCCTGATCCCTCTCAATTTATTGTGACTAATTAAGGAAAGGAAAGCAAACCAAATATGAAAAAAGCAACAGCTGTTGGCGACTTGAAGTAGAAATGAAAGAATAGCTGTCCTTTATTTTGCTCTTCTTCTTTTTTCTCCCAACAATAATTTCTTTAATAAGTTTGAAGGGTAATGCAACATCATTGCTTTAGTAGTACTAGCTTCATGTAATAAATTAACGTAAGAGAAGATAACAATTATAGACATCTTGGTAGGAGCCATAGGATACTAAAATAGGCAAGAAAAAAAATGCATTTATAATAATTATGCCATTTATTACGTACTATAACCAGCAAACAGGTTTTATATATCATCATCTCATAGGTAGTTCAAGTATTTAGTTGTTCAAATTGAGGCATTTAATATTACATCACTAAAAAAAAGTAGATAAAAAAGAATCAACGTCATAAACTAGCAAAAGCCACTAAGATCAAGGGCGGTCTCCATACAATGATCCTAAATGTCCAATAAGATCATTGCTTAGTGTATGATGGATTTTATCAGAATATCAAAATATTGGTTAATTTGGTGATAGGTAAATGAACTTCATAAAGTCTCTTTCTCATAGGACACTCACCAAAACTACTCGTTGTACTGAATACACGAGAGATTGTAAACTATGATGAGTATATCGATTTATAAAATATTAGGTGATCGTAAATTTATAGGTGAAATGGATTTTTATCATGGATATATATATATTATATATATAGTAGAATAATACTAGTACCTATTGAAGAATTATAAATATTTTGTTAAAAAACGTTTGAATAAACTGTGTTTTTCTTAGCACTTGTATGTGCATATTAAAACGCAACCCAAAAAATTATATCAAATTTTGTATTATGACACAGTAGCATTTGCACACCATTTTGCATTGGAAATAATTGCCTCATATCCACCAATAATGTTGAGAGACCATGAATGCTTTTTCCATTCAATATTCAACAAAACTTTTTTCCCTTTTGAATTGATCAACCAAACTTATTAGTGGACATGTAAGAGCAATGCTATGAGGCACCAGTGGTGCCCAGCATCACAATGACTTGTCTATCTATTAATGGATGATTTAATTAATAAATTGGGTCCCACATAGGCCCCACATAAATTATAATTATGATTAGCCAGTAATAGACTGACACATCATTGTGGTGCTGAGCACCACTGGTGCCCCATAGCATTATTCGACATGTAAGGGTAAGTTTGAGAGGTAAAATAATTTGGATTGGTTAGGCCATATATTTGATTGCGCCGGTTGAACATGTGGTCTGCCTAAACAGATGTAGGGGCCACACGTGTACGTTTTATCCAAGAAAATATATCTCAGAGGATCATATTGTATACACCTAGCCAAGCAAAAATGGAAATATTGTGCGTATAGCATTATAGATCAAAGCTCCGAGAACCATCCCTTTTAGTGGAAAAAGAAGCCTTGTGTGGTCGAAATTTTAAAGTTGTGGAGTAGTATATGGTGGCAATCTAAGTCAGCTTGAGAGATTTTCTATGTGCTTTCGTCGTATCATGTATTGCATTTTCAGAACAGATGTCCGAATCACGTTGTTTAGGGTTTAATATAATGGACCTTATTTAGTAAAAAGACATGTCACATATAAAGCACATTTTGGGTCCAGATGTTTGTGGCTTAGTAGTGGACCAAAACAATTTAGAGTTTTGAAATTAATAACGCAATGTTTAACATGGTTTTTTATTTTACAAGTTTTAATATAACGTGTATATGTATGAGAATTGCGATAAGGTCATCTGGCAAAAATATATATTCCACCGTTATATATCTTGTTATTGGACTAATAAATTTTGTTAATTAATTTGTATTTGATTTAATCTAATGATTCTGATATTATTATCCAACGTTGATACCTGTCATATATACGACCCCGTATGCATGGAATTATCAAAATGGCGCACGCCGCCCACACACATTATCTATTATATTTATACCACATACAATACCATTTTGGCCAAAACCAAGTGGAATAAGGACTTCTAATTGTATATTACCATTTTTTAATTAATTATCACATGTTTTTATATATATATATATATATGTATATATGATGATTCAGGGTAGGCTTAATTATCTGAGGATTTAATTATACATGCAATATATAATCGGGTAGCTAGCATTGTCTCCAATACAGACCAACTTTGCTAATGAGTGATGAGTTTTGGCTACTATCCATAATAGTCGATGCATGGTGCATTATTGATCAATCTCCTTTCAAAACTATTAATTTGTGGTAAATGCTAATGAAATTATAAGATTATAATTTATAACCATTGGTAAAAGTGATTACCTTGCAATTAAATGATTTGTAAAACAACATACTGATAAAGTAAGATTTATAGTACTTTTACATTTATCTGTACAATTTTCGCGTTTGGCCATTATTTCACGTCATGTAGTGGTACCCATAATGGTATGACTGGTATAAATTCTTATGCAAAAATTCCACAAGACGACCAAAATCTTGATTTAAAGACTTAATAATTAGTCCAATATTTTTGTTTTTGCTCATTGCTTTAATGACTTTGACCTTTGGTTTAACGTGACGGTCAACGTGGTTGGTGGTACCCAAACTATCATGAGTATAGCTATACGTACGTTGTCTGTACTGTGCTTCACATGCACTCTTTATATTTTTCTAAACGAAAGTAGTTTCCACGAGACATTATTTTATATTGGTAGTAGTTGATACATGTAATAAATTAAATAAATTAAATTACTAATATAATTCCACGCAAAAAGACGAATACCTTTTAAGATAATGGTGTAGTTGTTTTGTCCCATTCAGTGCCTGCTGGATAAGATAAGCCTATTGTTGATACTGTATATTCTCTGAAATGTATATGGTTTTCTTTATCTTTTCCAGATAGATTATTTTTGTCAACATTAATGTCTTAATGTAAATTATACGTGATGCCCCAATAATTATAAAGAAACAAACTAACTAAGGTACTGTATAAAAAATTAAAGGCAAAAAGTTTAATGCTCTTATATTGTCTTTTTTTTAATCACACGGTCATTTTATCTTGCTCTAATTGTTTGATGTGATTAGAGGCATCAAAAGCAAAAGGCAAATGTCCCCTAAGCTTTTTTGTCGTAAAGAGGATGTGATGGCGGAAATCTGATCGGTGACAAAGAATATTCGTTGTGAACAAACGTGTTTGTTACTAAATTTACAGAATAATAATACGACGTTTTGGTTTTTAACTGACGTTGAAAGTGTAATTAAATATTAGTCAAAAAAAAAAAACACGCGCTAGATAGCGTTGAAATAAAGTGAGAAATTTTTTAGTAGGCATCGTCAGCCGTGAGGTAATCTAAAGCAATTATGCTAAATAAGATGTTTTATATTTTCTGTGCAGTCTGTCATTAATTTGGCATTTTAGGGCATTGGTTTGGATTTTACATGTGCCGCTTCTAATCTATGCTGGTTCTTACTTCTTAGATAATAGTATATAAGAAGAAGAATAATAATAATAACAACTACTACTACGTTTGCAGTTTTACAAACATAATTCACCATAAATCTCGTTATATATATGCACTTCGGAACAACTGGATATTAATTACTTTCAAAGTTCAAAAAAAATAACTAAAACAAGTACCAAATAAAATAGGTACAATCAAGTATGGCCTATCAAACAATATGTCCTAAAGTTTAGGACAACACGATGATAAAACTAATTAGTATAAAAAGTGCAATTATCATCTATATTGAAGTCCGCAATCAACTAATTTTCTATTCTTGAACTCTTATATATGTCTTGTTGAGAATTAATGCACTTAATCATTTATTAACAAGAATAATTTAATAGAAAACAAAAGACAGCAAATACACATATAATTTTACAGTGGTTTACTATTATTAATACGTGAGAGTTATGTCAACTTTCAGCTACTATATATTTTACTACATAATGAAGAAGAAAGATTATAATAAGTCTCACACCTTAAACCTTTCTCAGACTATATGAATTCTTTTAAATCACACTTACCCAAACTCAGTATCCTAATACTCTTTGTATAGAGGAAATAAAATTAGGGTAACCGAAATACATATGCCTGTAGAATCCCAAATATCTTTTACTGATATACTCTTACTAATAAAATTTTGCCCCCACCGCCTCATGGGAAGGGGTTTTTATGAAAATCATTCTATGTGTACGTAACGCGAGATATTTCTGTTTGGATGATATTTTTGGTTTGTATAATTAGGCTCCACACATTTAATATATTTATTGTTAAGAAAAAATTTCGTGAACATCCATTTAAAAATAGGAAAATAAATGGATCTAGATCGTGTTTTGGGCCAAAATGAAATTTTTATGACTTTGTGACCGTAATTTTAGGTCATGACAAAAGTTAAGATTAGCAGTCATTGTGGTGATAAAAATTATCATTATTCCTCTTAACTTAAAAAGGAGATTAAAAAAAGTCATCATTTTGGCCCAAATTAATTACTCCTACCTGGGTTTTGGAGCAAAATCATTGTAACTATTTAAGAATATGTCTGGCATCATCCTGGTAAACAATATTCTACTGATAATAGTGTGCTCTATTGTAATAGTTGTAAAGTTTTTTTCTCAAAAAGAAAAAAGAGAAGATCGAGAAAATTAAGTTGGGAACTAGGGTTTAATTTCCACATGATGTTTCTGGTCCCGGCTTAAGTTTAACCGACAGCAATATTGTTGTTAGAATTGTTTGATTCACGTGCATCAAACAATCATATATACTTTTACATATGTATATATATGGTTGCCAATCCAATAGGATTTTTTTTTTTTTAACCTATGTTTTTTTTTTTTTTTTTAGCCGTTGGATCAATCATCTAATGGTGATCCAACGACTATAATAAAGTGCATGAAAAGACGTGCATTATTAATGTTATTTTTCTCTCTTAATTTTTACTTTAAAAAAATATGCATGATAAATTTTCATTAGTCAAAATGATATCTATGTATAGGTTAAAAAAAAATATCTACTGGATTGGTGCCATATATATATATATATTTCCCAGGAAACATCATACTGCCTTGTTAGTGGTTACTTAGTTATAAATTAAAAACAAATATACAGTAAATAGAAAAGGAGTGTCCTATTATACTACAGAATGAGGAGAAAAAATACTGAAAAAATTAAAGAATAGAAAGTTTTGAATGTTTTTCGCATTCATTGTGTCAATACGATATGAGAAAAGAAACATAATTACCACAGTATATATATACAAAATATCATGAGTTAATTGGTCACAAGATTCTTTATTTCCTCATTTTTTTCTGTTTCATCTCAAAAAAAAAAAAAAAGGGAAATTGTATGTGTAAATAAAATTAAAAAATATATACAAATAAGAAGGTTAAGGGGATAGATTAAGGAAGAAAATCATCGGAGACATTAATAAAATTAAAAAAAATATACAAATAAGAAGGTTAAATGGATAGATTAAGGAAGAAAATTATCGGTTAAGGGAAAAAAGGACGTAACATCGACATTTACTAATATATACAACATGGTCCATTCTATGTTTGTATAACTACATATTGGTTGGTATGTATATATATAGGCACCAATTTAGTAAGGTTTTTTTTTTTTTAGAGAGAAAAGTATTAAATAATGAGTATTTATTTTTATTATTATTATTTTTCCAACTATCCAAATTATGGTAGCCGTTAAGTTATGATCCAATGGCTAAAAAAAAATACCTATTGGATTAGGAACCATATTTTATGTATCAATTACTTGTGTATACGTTTCTCAAAAAATATGTATAAAAATGGATACAAATCTATTTTTTTTTTTTAAAAAAAAAAGCGCAAAGCAGATATCTATGCAATATGCTTAAAAACTGGGTATTTATGTACTTGCTCAAATATATAAGGCATATGTAGCCAAATTAAAAGCATGGGCTTTTCTCAAAAAAAAAAAAAAAAACATGGGCTAGATCATCTTTAAATCGAACCATCAAGGCCCGATCAGCGAAACACCTGTATTTGAATGGGAAATTAGGGTAACTAAGAGTGTTTTAACTTCACTTTGCAGTTTTAGGAGTCTTTTTGAAAATTTCATTTCTAGGAGTCGTCATCCAGTCAAAAGTCCAAAATACCCTCAGTTTTCAATATCAATTACTGGTTTTGTGAGGGCTTTTTTTCTTTCATTTTGGCTCTCTTTCACGAAAACTCCCACAGACCCCCACCCCCCAAAAAAAGAATTGAAACCCAGAGGAGAATGGGAGAGGAACTGTCAACCTTCGCCGCCTTCGAGCCTTGACTTCGACCACTAGCTCAAGCGGTGCCGCATACATCTTCAGCTCCTTCTACAAGCTCTCTACCGACACCTCCATCTCGAGCCACACATTGCTCCCCAACCTCCGCGAGTCCCTTCATGATAACCCCCACATCTACGATTTCAAGGAGATCTATATGCCCATCAACAACCTCCTCACAAAGTGATACAGCTCGTCGTCGTCAACTTCATCGTAGTGGTGCAAGCTTCAGGACAAGGATGTCATGGTGTTCCAGTGCAAGTTTCGGAGGATGATAGGTTTGCCTACCTTTTTTCTACTGTTTTTTAACTCCTTATTATACTTTGCCTATCTTTTGCTTGATAAATTGCCTGAATGAAGTTTTTTTCACTTTGTAATTTTGTAATGACTTCTATGTGTTTGATGAATTGCCCGAATGAAGTTGTTACTCGTTGATGGCCTATGTTTGTGTTCGGAATTGAATATTTTAGTATGTTGTGTGTTTTTTGAATGATTTTGTATCGAATTTGTGACTATGAATGGATTTTGGGACTGATTTTTTTGTGTGTTGGATTGAATTGTGACAATGACAGGTTTTTGTGTGATGGATCGTCACAAATTGTATCGAAAGATGGCAGAAATCAAGAGGAAGATATAATTTTGTGTGTTTTTGGAATGATTTTGGACTGTATTTTTACTACAAATGAATTTTATGACCAATTTTTGTGTATGTTAGACTGATTTGTGATAATGATAGTTTTATGTGTGTTGAATCGTCACAAATTGTGCTAATTTTTGTAAGACAGACACAAATATTGTGACTAACAGTTACAAATCAGGTTTCGTTGCACAAAATTATGACTTTCATGAATTATGTATATTGGTATCACATATACACACGCGCGCGCGCGCACACACACATGTATATATATATAACCATTGAATTTATTTTCCAATGTGAATGTTTATTTTACTTTTATAAGATAGACACAAAATTTGTGACCAGTGGTCACAAATCAGAGTTACTTGGCACAAAAATTATGACTGTCATGAATTATATGACTGTTAGTATCATATATATTGACTACTAATAAAGAAAATATCATGATTTTTCTTATAAATTAGAATTGTATTAGACAAATGTTATTACGCCATTGTTGGCCAATATGAAAGGATACTTATCTTCTTTTTTTAATGTTGGTACAAATTTTATTACTATGAGTCACAAATCATGATAACATGTCAATATTGTACAAATTACGATAACAAAATCTCACAATGTCCGTAATGAAGTAAAACATATTGTGACCTTGAGTCCTAAAATTGTGACCATGAGTCACAAATCATGACTACTTCGAAGTTAGTAACAGTGGAAAATAAAATTTCTTATTCTAAAAAAAATTTCTTAAAAAAATTGAGATGACAAGCTTTCAAAAAATTGTGATAGGTGGTCACACAATTTGGTATCACATAAGGGCATTTTCGGAATGCGCATTTTTTCTCTCTCCAAAAACTGCTAGAAATGTAATTTTTTGCTCCTAGAAAAGAAATTCTGAAAAAGACTCCTAAAAATACAAAGTGAAGTCAAAACACTCCTACTTACCCTAATTTCCCTATTTGAATGGGTTGCCACTTGGCATCAGTCTTAGGAAATTGGACCCAATACCCTTTTTTGGGCTGGGTATTTTTAAGTTGTTTGTTTTTTAAAAGTGAATAATATGTTACCTGTTTTTTCAACTACACTTCCAATTTTACCATTGGGCCTTTAGACTCAACTGTTCCTTTCCTTTCCCTTCTCTCTTCGCCTCTTCTAGAAGACTCTTCCTTTTCCTAATCATTTTTTGTCATGCTCTCTCTCTTCTCGCTTTATATCCATCACCATCTCCATCTCGTTCACTCTCTCTCTGTTTCTCTCTCTTTATGATTTGGTAGCCATCATCGTCTTCATTAGGTTGCTCTCTCTCTTCATGATTCGGTAGCCATCACCGTCTTTATTGGGTCGTAGCCATCATCTCCATCATTGGATTAGCTGAAGAATGCCATTGATATATATACTCATCTTCTTGTTATTTTTCAAGTTCTAAAGATATGGTACTTTGTTCATGAAATTTAGTTGTTTGTAATTGTGTCCTTAAGAAAATATAATTATAAATAAGAAGTTTCAACTTCTATTAGAAAGACAAAAATATAAACAATTGGTTTCGGAAGTAATAGTAAACAACTTGTTTACATCTAAGTTTAAAAGGAACCTAAATAGTAAACAAATAGTTTAATTTATAGATATGCTTTGGCTATAATTAACCTTTCTTTTTTTTTTCCCGATAACTGTAAACAAGAAGTTTCAACCTCTATTAAAGAGACAAAAATATAAACAACTAGTTTCGAAAGTAATAGTAAACAACATGTTCACATCTAAGCTTAAAAGAACCTAAACAGTAAACAACTTGTTTAATTTATAAATCTGCTTTGGACTTGTTCACGTCTAAGATTAAAAAGAACCTAAACTGTAAATGACTGGTTTACATTTGTATCTAAGTTTATATACATATCAATTCTGTTATTTATTTGTACAAGAAATAAATATTCAAATAGCTTTGATTCCGAGCTACATCGACAAAAATGTCTCCGATAAGATGATTTTTTCTGATAAATCGACCACAAAACCCACTCCAAACAGATTTATGCAACGATGATGATAATTAGAAAGAGAGAGAGGAGAGAAAGTCATGAAATTTTTGGAGAGAGAGAGAAAAAAGATTTTGGCAAATTTTAGAGAGAGAGGAGAGAAAAATCATGAAATAATCGTAAAACGAAGAAGAAGCGGCTAGCCTTGGGTCTTCAGATTTAATTTTAAGGATAATTTAGGTAGTTTACAAATAAAAAAAAGATATAAACGGAAGGTATAAAGAAAACAGGTAATTATATTTAATTAAGAGTAACCGCCAAATTTCTCCAATCATTCTAGCCATGTGGAACGAAAATAACAGGCTTCCTTTTCCGTAAAGGATTATAATATTTGATTTGAATCATTATAGGATTCGTTAAACCCTTCTTATAAAACCTGCCAAGTCCAACTCTATCTCAGACGCTAGCTCCTAGCTCTATAAATTCACCACCCCTCCAATTATTTTTTTTCGCTCTACTTGTTTCCATTCAGTCTTCGCTATTCGTGCCATGCAAATCCATAGTTTTGTTTTTTGCTGAAAAAATCCGTACTCTTAATTTGTTAGAGTACGTACATAAGTTTTATAATCTTTGTATAATATTACCTTTTGTTACTTTTACTCTTTGTGTTGGTAATCTCTTATAGATAATTAATATTTGTTAAATTCAGCAGATCACAATGAAGGTTGTTGCTGCATATTTGTTGGCTTTGTTGGGAGGGAACCCAAACCCTTCGGCTGATGATATTAAGCACATTCTTGGCTCTGGTACGCACTTCTTCTTCTTCAAATCCTTTTTATATATTGCCCTTTTGATTGTTGTATATAATATTCATGTTTAATTTTTCTGACTTTTCTCATTACCCTTTTGTGAATTCGACTATAATATTTTGTTGTTATGCCAAAATTGTCGAAGTTTTACCCTTATAGAACGCAAGCGAACACGATTGTTTTTTTTTTTTGGCTCTGATGGGTCTCTTTTTTCAGGCTCCTCCTAGTTATTTAGGAATGAAAATTGATATTATTTTTCGAAAAAACCTTACCCTTCAAAATATTCATCAACTAATGCAACAAGGACGTTTTTTTGTTTCCTGTTCCTGTTAAAGTTTAGGAAATATTTATGTTTTCGAATCTTTGTTTCAACCTACAATTAGGATGAATATGTTCAAAATTTTAATGAATTCATAAAAGCCTTTGTTTAGATTATTGTTATTATTATATGATAGTGATAATTCTAATATTAGGGGACTGTTTCTTGGGGTTAATTACAGTTGGAGCTGAGGCTGATGAAGATAAGATTAAGCTTCTTCTTTCGTCTGTTGAGGGTAAAGATATATCTGAGCTTATAGCGGCTGGCAGAGAAAAGTTGGCCTACTGTGTGCCTTCGGGTGGCGGTGCGGCGGTGGCGGCGGCCGCCACTGCTGATGGTGCCGCTGCTGCTCCGGCTGAAGCTGCTGAGACAAAGAAAGAGGAGAAAGAGGAGTTGATAGAAGAATCTGATGAGGTAAGCAATATTTCTTTGCGTACACTATTGTTGTAATCTTTTGTTTGGCTGAATGAGATAATTCATAATTGTCAATATATTATGCAGTTCTTGGCATTAATGATGACGTAGAAAGATTATGTGCATGCATGTTTGAACTCTCATACTCTTTTTCCTAAGTTTATAGGATCATGTGACATTAATAATCCTGTAGTTGCACATTGTGCGATCACGATGTTTCAATTTTTCAAGATTTTAATTTTACCTGATATATTTTTCCTTTTTGCTCTGTTTTTGCAGGAGGGGATTCTTAGTCTCTTCGACTAAGAGGTTGCAGTCCTTTGGTGTTCAGTTCAAGTCACGTTTACAAGTTTAGATCTTCTTTAATTGAATTTTTTTCTTAATTTTAGTGGTACTCTTTCTATATTGTCCAGCCCTTGTACGTTGAGATTTATTTCATTCGTTCATGAATTTAAGTAAATATTTTTCAGAGTTATTAAATTTTCTTGTTTTACTCTGCGCCGGTCAGTTAATATTTGGATTTTGATTCTTTCATATTAAAAAAAAAAAATTCAATTCGATATTTGTTAGAGAACATAGCCATTCGTTAATATAGTCCATTATCCATATATGAATTAAACAAAACAAAAAGAATACTTATTACGACTGTACTTTTCTAATTTTTAAGGCAAATAATGTGCTGATAATCGTTGCCCATGGAAAGACGAGTTCAACAAACATAACCATTTAATTTTGGATCCTCAAGCTAATAATTAATTGGTAGCTCTATTTCAAAATTACGGGACAAATTCTAATATTAATAAAAAACACCACTAACTCTACTATTAATGCAACTTAACTAAGTATATCTTCATGGACCAAGAAGGAAAAATTTAAATTAAATTCAAGATCAAAATGAGATTTCATCAACAGCTCAATGACAAATAAAAGTCCAATACATCCTGTAGACGTGTCTAAGTATAGTTATATCATATATGTACGATTTGATGGACTACGAGTTGTAACTTCTGCCCCCTGGAGCAAATTCAAAAACTATTGGAATTGTTCGTATGCTATGTGGAGAAAATTGAGACCAAAAGAGAAAATCACACTGTTACTAAAATAAAAACTGTACCAAATTTAAACAAAACATAAGCATCATTTTCAGGGTAGAAAAATGATAATAAACTCTGTAAACAAAATGCCATAAGTAATAACAAACTAACCACCAGAAGATAAAGCAATCCATTTATACTGTTCCTCCCAAAGAAAAGAAAACTTATTCAAATCTTGCTAGCAAAGGCAAGGCCTTCATTTTTAAGCAGGTCAAGGCTCTCGACAGGGGGTTGGACCCTGGCGACCTTGGCAATAGCCTTGTTCTCCTCAGGATTGCCACCCTCCAGGAATGCACCAACGACCTTGCCATCTTTAATCCAGTATGACCCAAACTTGGGCTTCGGCGATTCAGGATTGTTGTCTCCGAAAAGTACAGTGTCACCGACGTTGTCGCCATAGAACTGCCATGCCAGATCAAAAGAACGGGAATAGAAGTAGGGAAGGTAGTCATACTCCTCAACTGACTTTCCCTCCTCGCTTGCCTTGATGGCCTACCAAAACAACACAAGAACATATATAACACCAAATATCCATCAAAAGTGGTGGGAAGAGACTTTATTTGATGGTAGCTACCACATTACTTATATAATATTCCAAGCACTATTTCTTTTGAACAAAAACATCAATAATTAAGATTTGTAGTTAAATCAACAACTCTTATAGTAAAAGAGTTTCAATCTTAAGGTGTTCTGATTCAAAACAAAGAATTGGGAATAATAAAAGGTTTGGTTGACGTTAGAGAAAGTGATAACATGACCCCTAACATTAAATGAGCATGTGATCAATTTTGAAATACCAGACTTTAAGTAAATGAGCATACCTTAACAGCCTGTTCAGCAGATTTGCGGGAATGGTCGACATGCTCGACTCTTCTATTCTCATTGTACAATTTTAGAGGGAAAGTAGCAACATCTCCCACAGCATATACATCAGGAACACTTGTTTTGAAGAAAGCATCAGTCTGCAACAAAACAAAAGTCGACAGAACTTGGTATTATAGAACGTTCAAATTTAAATATGAGCATGAGAATCGACTATAGCAATCATTTTAAGCTCCAAAAGAAAACTTCACGAGAATCCTATCCAATTACTCAGAATGTAGAAGAAATACTGTCCACCAAAAAAGTTCAAAACTACAACTGAGAAATGTAGGCCACACTATCAAAGAGTGAAAGTTTGAAAAGGACAGCAAATGGATTAAAGATTAAGGATTTTTTTGCACACACCTTAATGCCACCTTTCTCCTCTTCAACTTGACCCTTGAATAATGTTGTGAGGGGCCTGCCTCCAACACCAACAACAACAATGTCAGCTTCGAGAACTCTGCCATCCTTGAGTTTCACTTCTGTCACCTGCATGATGAGCAAAGAGATCACCGTAAGAAGCTCAGTTTCGTAACAGTCACTAAGGAAATGACTGAGAATTTTACCTCTCCATTTGCATTAGTACTAAAACCAGTTGCAACAGTTCCCTTAATAATTTTAATTCCTTTATTTGCATAATAACCCTCATAGAAAGCAGCTATGCCAGAAGTGAAAAGTCGAGGCACTGAAAGAATGGAAAAGCATAATTAAGAACCCTGGAATCTCAATCGATCTATATCCAATTCACAGACACAAGTGTACAATAAGAAAAGCTAGATTAGTATCCACTTACTGCACCAAGGTTCGGGATAAACCATGCTAACATCCAAATTATTGATTCTCAAAGCTGCACCAAGCTCAAGACCAATATATCCTCCTCCAACAATAACAGCTGTACCATTCTTTTTCGCTTTAATTGCTTCTACAAGCTTATCAGCATCATCAATTTCTCTTAAGTAGAAAATGTTTTTGGCGTCAGCTCCTTGAACACCAAAATCTGTCAACTTAATAACCTGCAAAAACAGTAAACCACCTTTCAATTACTGTTGCAAAACAGGTCACAAGGATAAGCGGGACAAAATTTTGGAAATTGTAAGGGCTCTTACAGTTGAACCAGTTGCAATAATAAGAATCTCGTACTTGAATGTTTCCCCAGCTGCGCTTACAAGAGTTTTCCCAGCAAGATCTGCTTTAACTATTTCAGTACTAAGGATCAATTCAATACCTGTAGACATCAGTTAAATTATCATGGTTAAAAAATGCCCTTCAAATAGTCTTAGAAAAGTAGTCAAAGATAAGGAAAAAAATTTGGCAGAGCTAATCAGAGGGAGAAATACCGTTCTCCTTGTACCACTCAGGAAGCAATCTCTCTCCTCCACTTCCAACGCACACATGGAAACCTGGAAGTCTTGCAGGAGCTGCAAAATAAAATCGAAGATCAAAATTTCCAGTGACTTAGAAAAAGGAATATAAATTAGTATATAGTGTGCCACATACAACAATGGCTGTAACTCATATTAAACTTTGGTTTTTAAAAAAAAATAAATAAATAAGACTACAAAACTTACACTCAGGAAACAGATATGCCTTGCTAAGTGCAGGACGTTCATAGGGAGCCACCTGGTATCAAACACGGTGAAAAAGGTAAAATTTAAGGACGTAAAACAGAACAAAAGTACGAATAAATTTTGTTTACAAAACTTTTCTCGACAAATTAATTTCAGTAAATAATAAAATGCAAGCACCACAAGATTTCAATAGTTTAACTTTAAACATATAAAGCAAGTATCATACTGTCATAATAGTGAAAAATAGGAATGACTGCCACCTAGTACAAATCTCATAACTTCAAGGAACTAAGGTAAACTTATAAAACAGAACCGAACAATCAGAAACTAGCAGTACAACGCAAATAGATGCTCATTCCTATTTTTAACTGATCCCACATGTCATGAAGCCCAGTTATTTACTGTCAATGCACAAAACTAGTACTTTCTCAGACAAGAATAATCATGTATATGTATAATGTAGAGGTCATCGAAACCATACCGCCTCTTTCGAGATAATAGCTAGCTCGCCTGGCTTAACCCCTTCTTTGGCGAACTCCCTAGCTGCATATCCCTGTTGAAAGAAAATGAACAAGCAAACATAATCCAAAGTAAGTTTATCATATACTTTAATGAATACTAGACTGCTGAAAGCCTGAAACTAAATGATTGAATTGAAATATATATTTCTTAACTGTCTAAACCATTCGAAAATTCTCCCCATCAATTGTATTATTGGTATTGCAGTGGAACAACATTTTGAAGTATAGAATTCGATTTCCTAAGTCTCTAATTAATTTTTTTTTTAAATAACATCAGGAATTTGCATAAAAGAAAAGACTTATCAAAACGTTACACAGTTCCAGAAAACGACATTTAAAAGCGACACCTTCATCTACCATATATGAAAAAAGCTACAGGTTCTTAAGCCTTGTAGCTTCAAACACCATACCTAATAGTGAATTTTCGTAATTTAAATAACTTTATTTAAGTTGAATAAATTTTCATTTCGATTTCTTTTCGTAACCAAATAGAGCAGAATCTCGATCAATAATCATCCCAAAAATTCTCAGTTTTTTCTCAAATCGGAGATTAGAAACTAAAGCATATAAATCTAAATACATCTTCAAATTCAAACAAAGAAAATTATACACCACAAAGAAAATCACTAAAAACAAAGGAAAATTCAAACGAAAATCAGAGAAAATAATTGCGAATCAAAATTGGATCAAAAGGAAGATAATCGATCGTTTAGAAGCTCACCGCCGAAACTCCACCTCCAACGATCACATACTTGAAGCTCTTTTCCGCCATTGAAGACTGATCGATCAGAAAACGATAGCTTTGCTCTCGGTGCTCTGTGACTTTTCTTTTTTTCTTTTTCTTTTTTTTTTTTTCTTTTTCGTTTTGGAGATGAGAAAATGAGATGAGGCGAGCTTTGTGATTGGTCAGCTATTTATAGGGCAGATGGGCTCTCTTCATTGGTCTGACTGGAGAGATCTTTTGCTAACCCCCGTTCAAGTATAAACGGAAGTAGCCACGTGGCTTCTTCTACGCCGTTCATCTTTCTGACTGGACAATCCCCACGTCAACCGATCCCTAGTATATTTGTCTTTTCATTTTTTAAGAGCAGAACTTGTCTAAATTTGTACATATACTTAATTACGTTATATAGTCTAGACTCCAGAGCTTACCATATGGACCGTCCCGTGTGAACACAATTTGATTCTCTGGACCTATATTTAAATTTGGAATTAAATTACAGAATTGCTCCCCAAAATGGTAACGTAAATAAATTTTTATGTGTGAATGGTGGGAATTCCCTTATTTGTGTTATCCTTTAGCAATAGTGGTTATGAAAAATGAACATGTGCACAAAAGAAGGGCAAGTTCATGGAGATTTCTTTTTTTTTTTTTTTTGAATGGGTAAGAAAACTATATTTATATTTAAATTACTTATACTAATTTTAATTGACCATATACTGTTAAGTGGAGCTTAACTGAAAATTACAGCTATCAATAGTCTTTTAGTGGAAAACTCCAAATAAAAGAGGTAAATATTGAAAAAAAATGCAGGTGATTCAAGTTTGAACGGTGTGGATTGTTAAGGTGGGAATGAATTGACGTCATCGATGATGGTAAGGATCATCATTAGTCTCCCTTGTATTAAAAGACTTTGACTCGTGGAAGAGGGAACTTTGTGCACTAATAAATTGAAAATATTATACGCACAACCACTTTTTTTTTTCTTTTTTGTGATGGCATAGGAAACGGACTACTTTTTGCTATTTATTTTAAAATTATATAATTTTTTAAAGGACGCGTCTACAGTAGGGACGTCCCTACGTAAGATTCTGTTATACACTGTTTGATGGGAATCTGTTCTGTGTATAAACAGATTCCCACAGATTCCTATCAAACAGTGTATAAGGGCCTTACGTAGGGGCGCCTTTACTGTAGACCTCTCTTTTTCTAAAATATTGTTTTATAAAGACTAGTTGTTGAATTTTTTTTTTTTTTTTGGATAATAACTAGTTGTTGATTTATATTGAGCTATTGTAAACCTGGGACATATTTTAGTTAATAGTAAAATATACTTGGTTCGTTTTGTTTATCTTGTTTGTTTTTGCTCGGCAAACTAGGTTGGAATATTATTCCTTTTTCTAAGAAAACTAGACTTAAAGACTATTGAAGTATGAAACATAAAAATAATCTGAACTAATTGTTTGACTTAGTGGGCCCCATGCGTGTGACCACGTCATAACTTGGCCGATCCCAATTTTCTGAGCCGTGCGAGTCCATTTGAGTGAGTCGGGTCCGTTTTCTGTTACTATTATACTATCTTAAAATTTAAAACAACAAATGAAATTTCAAGCCATTCTTCCCCAATTTCCACTTCAAGATCATGTTTTTCAATCTTTCATCTTTTTATTTATTGCCGTTCAAGATCTACATATTTTCATCAGCAAAATTTTGTGTGTATTGTTCCATTTAATCTTCATATTGCTCCACTGACGAACATGATTCATGAGAAAATTGTCTAATAGGATATTAAGGCAAAAAGTTTGAAAAATTAAAAAAACATTGTCCACTATAGCTTCCAATTTAATAAGAAGAAAGTCAAATGGATGTATAATTGTCAATGTCCACTATAGTTTTAAAACATCAAGGTAAACATGTAATCTAAAAAATAAGTTTTAAAAAGAGTGGTTTTTTTCTTTTCTTTTTTTCTTATTTTCTTCTAGTAAAGAAATGAATTCGTTATCACAAATTAGCGATATTTTTACTATGAGATATTCAATTATAAGATTAGATTCTTCCACCCATATTAGCTTAGTATTCGCTCCTAAAACAAACTTAATTAAACCATGTATCACTTTATTAATTCTGCGGAACACAAAGTCAATTGGAATACTACGTAAAAATAAGAGTAAGCTAATAATAGATAGTTGAACAAAATTTGAATGACAAACAAATCCAATTGAGAACTTGCACTACTATCAGTGCATACCACTAACATAAAAAAAAAATGTGAGATTTATGCTAACTCCCTAAGGACCCTAACATGTAAAAGAGACATATTCGCAGCTTTCGTCTCTACTAATCTACCATATTGGCACAGAAATTCCATCTCACTTCTTGTGTACGCCATAATTTTAATTTTAATTTTTATCAATATAACAATTATTCCTATTATTTTTATTTATTTTGTCAGCTGTGTTTTTCCAAATAGCTGTGGGAATGGCCCCAAAGATCAGAAGATTACAAGGAAGTTGGTTAAGTTTTGAGGAAATTTGATTTCATACAGAAAAGTTTTTTTCAAAAAAAAACTAAAAAATCCTGGATTTTTATGGGCGCGATTAGTGTAGGAATTGAATTATAAAAAGTTGATAGGATAAACTTTGAAAAATTCCAAACCTATTTAGAAAAATCGTACTTCTAAAAATATTTATAAAAATATCACTTTTTTCCTAATTGAGGTAATTGGTCAAGTTACTTGAGATGATCGGACTAGTTACCTCAAATAAATCTTTACTACTCTAAGTAACTTGATTAGTTACCTCGAATACCTTTAGGCATCACTAATTTTGAAAAAAAATGATATTTTTTAAATATGATTAAAAAGTGATATTTTTCTAAATAAATCCGAGATTTCTAAAATAATTTCAGCCCATCCAAGATTTTTCTAATTTTTAGACTATGGGCCTAGATTTCTGTAAGAAGCACTTAAGTTTTCAGTTTGGTTTTGGTAGCGCTTGGTTTAAAGCCCAATCCAATTTCATCAGTACGGATCAAAGCCCATTTCGGTTAGATTTGGGTGGGCCTAAAGGATCTTATTTGGGTTTGGAACACTTCTACCTACAAAAACAAAAAAGAATTAATGGTGGGTCAGATATTTTTTTTCCAAATCTAGTACCCTTTTTTAGAAAATACCACTTTTAATTCAAATTAGAAAAATACTATTTTTAAAATAGTTACTAGTTACTGGTTTCTGAAAACTGGTTACAGGTTACAAGTTACTAGTTATATACCAGTTGTAAATACATTTAGTTATTAGTTACCAGTGCTCGAAAACTAGTTACCGGTCATTAGTTATTATTTAAGAAAATGATATTTTTCTAAAAAAAATTTTAAAATGGTATTTTTCCAAAAAATATGGTACCAGATCTAGAAAAAACTGAGTCCATTTTATTTTTCCAGATCTTTTCTAAAAACGCCATACATGCCTTATTTTCACATCTTATTTCAAGTTTTAGGTCTTTGAGGAAAATGGCCGAAATTTTGGGCTCTTCTTTAGTAAATTGTCTATACATAAACATCATAGCAAAATGGTATTGGGCTTTTTAGCCAAATGGCCAAATTTTAGACCATAGTTTGCAAAATGGTTGTTTTTTTAAACAGTGTTGAAAAATGACCAAATTTTGAAAATTATATAAAAAAATGACCATTTTTCATATTTAGTATATTTTGATATATTGATTTATTTTTTCAAAAGTTGATTTATTTTATAAAAAGTAGATCAATTAAAAAATGACTATTTATCAAAATAAAATTATAAAACTGTCATTTTGTTAAATAGGTGTAAAAAGGGGCCAATTTTTAAATTGATCTAAAAAAGTCATTTCTTAATGGTATTTCAGTTTTTAGCAAATGCGAAAACAGATACATTACTACATAAAAAGAGGCTTATAGTAAAATGACCAAATTTTGGGCTCATTTTCAGTAAACATGTGTTTTTAAAATAATGCATCAAAATACCCAGCTTTAGTTTTTGTTTTTTTTTTTTTAAGTTGGGTTTAACTAATGATCTCCACTTATTGACAAAAAAATGAAAATAAGTTACGATTCTAAGAGTTAAACTTCCGACTTAATACGCAATCCCTACCCCACCCCACTGAACAATTGGCTTTAGTTTATGTATTGATAAATAACCATTTAGCAAAACATTTGAAAAAAAAAAAGAAAGAAAAAAATCCATGTAGGCAAATGATTAAAAAAGAAACAACCATTTTTAAGTGAAAAGAAAAAAACAAAGGCAATTTCTTTCTGTGGAAGATTATTTCCTCCCATAATTAGGCCTCATGTTTTTCCAATATCGTCGAAACTTTCTACATCTTATAACTGATTTAGTTTGAAAATGTCCTCTTTGTTTTAAAATATTTTAGTTTATGTCTGGATATTTCAGTTAGTATACTAAGAATATCAATTAGGATATACATGTACATAAATTAAAATAGATTTGACTAGCTATTTGACAATTTTTGGGCCTAAAACTTAGTATATGACTAAGCTAAGAGGTTTATAGCTAAATATTCAACTCACTCAATGACAAAAATAGAAATACAACATATTCCACGACTAAATCTTAAAAAAAATGGCATTTAGCTATAAGACATCTATTTAAACCAATTTAAAAAAATGGTCATCCACATAGTTTTCTCATTAAAAAAATAAAATATATATTTTTACTTTCTTTCTTTTCTTTGGGCTTGAAAAGTATATCTTTTTACTTTTAAAAAGAAAAAACATTATAGGGAAATACCCAGACAGATTGAGTGAAATATTGGGCTAGAGATGAGGCCCATTTTTGAGTTTGATTAGTAGCCGGCCCAACGTGTCTTAATCAAATTCAAGACAAAGCATATGCTTCGTGTCTCGTGGAGACTTTTTACATGTGACAATTACATGCAATGCATACTAGTACCGAATGCCGTGTCTGGTATCATAAGGCGTTTATTTCGTTAGTTCAAGATATTTGGCTGACTTACCGTGATACAGAAACCTCTGAAATCTAGACCCTTTACACTGATTGACGTATAGTCAACCGGATTCGATACCCCAGTCCTAGTGTATGATTATTCATCTCATAACGAGATATACTAGCTAGGTCTCTATCAGCAGTCTAGATTCGGCTAAAGTAAAAGGTAAACAATTCCATTTAGAAACTTTTCCAATAATAATTAAAAATAAACCGGGACTTAAGTTAATAATCACATATTCTAAGATGGTTAGATTATATTTTAGTAATATCGTCACAAACGTAGCATGATAATAACCACATTTTTTTTAATATAAAAGTCCCAAACTTGAAACTCTAATCCCATTCTAACAAAAAATAAAAGTAAGAAGTTTAAATTCATATCACCAAAAAGAAGTCAAATATGAGCCAGAATAGAAATATAGTTAGCAATTTTACGTATAATACTAATATCTTTCATCCTAATCCAAAAACAAAAGAGTGCTAAATTAATCTCGCATGAAAAAATAAGAGTTAATATGATATTCTTTAGAAATATATATATATATATATATATATTTATATATGGGCACCAATTTAGTAGGTTTTTTTTTTTTTTATAGGTATCGTTTTGACTAATAAAATAAAATAGTATTGATAATGCACGTCTTTTCATGCATCTCATTATAGACGTTGGATTATCATTAGATAATGATCCAACGGCTAAAAAAAAATATCTACACATAAGTAAAAAAAATACCTATTGAATTGGTAACTTTTATATATTTTAATAAAAAGTTCAAATACATATCACCAAAATGTCAAAGATGACCACAATACAATACAATAAGCCTTATCAACTTGAAATATGTGAGGCCATATCTAATTATAGCATATCAATATCAAAACTTAATTAATATGTATTTTTCAAAAGAAAAGTGAAACTTAATAAAAGCTTTTGACCATCTAGTGAAACAAAACTCTTTAATAATGTAGGCAGCATATTAATTACATGGTCGCCTTCTTTTGGCATTTGTTGGTCGGCTTTGGGGATATGTATGCCATATGGCAGCCAAGGACCTCTCCAAATAAGCTCCTTTATTAACCTATGTTTTCAAATCATAGTATTCAAACCCCTTACTTGCTTTTTGAAAAAGCTGTTTTGCAACAAATTTCATCATCTAAAGTAGCCCAACGTAGATCCCAAAATAAAATAAAAAAATACACAAAGAAACCCAATTAAAAAATGAGAAAGTAAAAGTGAAATTTAATTTGAGAAAAAAACACATAGTACTACCTTTTGAGAAATAATACCAAGAATATTATGTCTAAATTTTTACTTATTTTTGTACTATCTTTTTTTATAAAAATAACAAATTCTTGTTGAGAAAGACCAAATAACGTCTTAGAATTTCTATTTTTTCTTGTTTCTTTTTGCAACTAGTTTACTTTTATTGTTAATAGTGATTTGAAAAAGAAGCCACAATGGTTTCTAAGAAATTTTCGTGGTTTCTTGTGATTTACTTAGCTACAGGGCATTCTGCTAAAAGGAAACCACGATGGTTTCCAAGAAATCTTTGTGGTTTCCTGTGATTTATTTAGCTACGCAAAAAAGAAACCACAATGGTTTCCTGGAAATTAATGTTCGTGGTTTCATGTGATTTACTTATATACAGGACATTCGACTAAAGGAAACCAAATTAGTTTCCAGGAAACCTTTGTACTTTCTTGTGATTTACTTACGTACAGGACTTTCGGCTAAAGGAAACTAAACTAGTGATTCACTTACTTACAGAATATTCTGCCAATAGGAAACCAAATTAAACCAAATTGGTTTCTAGTAAACCTTTGTGGTATCCTGTAAAAAAAAAAAAAGATGACTTATTTATTAAAATGCCATCGTATTTTCTAGCTTCCGAAGTATTTAGAAAAATGACATAAAAAGATCGTACAGATTTTTATTATTTTTGAAAAATCGTAAATTTAGTAATATTTTTTAAAAAATAAGTATAAATATCCAAAATCCATTTAATTTGGCTAGGATGAGAAGCAAGCTTGGGCAAAGAGTGTAGTAAGGGTCAAGGTTTGAAGAAAATGTGGTACTTTCTGCAGTCAGATATGTGGTACTACATTATTTATTATTACTTACCTAAACTAAAATCCAAGAAGGGCCAGAACAAACACCAACCATCCCTTTCGAGGAAAAGTTGAAGTTGGCTACTTGGGATACCATGTGAATATCAGATTTCTTCTCATTTCTTTATGATCACTATTTATATATGCGTGTAGATTACTCACATGGCCTTGTATTCTTTCTATTTAAGCGTATCCGTTTTATTGGCTTTTAATATTTTTTTATGATAAACAGGCTTTTAATAAATTATCTTATATAATATATCTCGCCACAATTGGAAGATAGAGGAATCCAAAGTGAACCAAAATATTATTTTTATTTCAATATGCAATTAATAAGGTGAAATTAATTTTAATACAGACATAAAATATCTTGCATTGAATCTGAGTTAGTACATATAAATATATATAAGTATATTTCAGAATGTTGGTGAGGTTTGATAGTTGGTGAATGCCAATCTTAGGTTTCTGGATGCCAACATAATGATATATATATAGTTGGTTGATGCCAGTCTTAGGTTGATTGTTTGGAATTATGTGATTCTGGGGAGATGGCTCACCAAATATTGCCATTTTCTTTTCACAAGTAAAATTTTACCCCATGGTAGCCTAGATTAACGTCCAAAATTTATTTACTCTGAATAAGTAGTAGTATTGTATTAGGATATTTTTTGTAGTAATATTTGGAATACTAGACCTCTAATCTACACCAAAAATTTTATTTTAAATTCATTTGGTATTTTTTTTAGCAAACCATTAATTCCTTCCTTAAATAGTGTGGTACCACTTTGAAAAGGATATTTAATTCAAGCATTTACAACCTCACTTGATGTAAACATTTTTCTTTTAGAAATTAGTGTCTCTATTCTCTAACACTATTTATTTTTACTTTAAGAATTTTAAAAAAAATAAAAATAAAATAAAACATTGTAGTAGAACCATAAAATCTACCATTGAATTTTTAAGTTCATGATCACTTCCAGACATACAACCTAATGAGGAAAAAAAATGTGGTTCATTGACTGAGAATATGAGATTGTACTCATAAGTGCAAATGTAGTTCTTAATTATAAAGAAAATATGAACATAAGAAGAATATGACGAGTTAGTGTGTGTGAAGAAGTAAAGAGCCTCTTACTAAAAAATTTAGAGGTTGATTGAATAAGTGAAAATAGAGATGTAAAGAAAGCATATGGTAATACGCCCTTTGACGAGAATATGATCTATTTATAGCCCATGACCTGGTTTCCAATATTAAATAAACAGATAAGAAATTATACAAAATAAAATTTGGGTTAACCTAATCAATAAGATACTCATAAGTTATAACCCTGTTATATCTGTTTTCGAACATCAATCTACCGGTAATTATATAATAATTTGCTCATATTAGTCAACCATAGCTACCTACAAGGTTACAACGAGCCAGGTAGAATTTAGGAATTGACCCCCAGCAGACATTTACATTATTTTTTCATTGGTAACAAGTAAAATAAGATCTATAAACAACTTCACCAAAATATAAAAGATTTATTCAGGTAGAATTTAGGAATTGACCCCAACAAACATTACTTTGTTTTTCCATGGTAACAAGTAAAATAAGATTTATGCACAACTTTAAACAAAATGATAAGGTTTTTGAAAAATAGCGAGTAATATAGAAGTATAGCACCAAATGTCATATGGCCCTGGTTGTTTAATGGAACCCATTTTCGCTTTGGATTCAATACATTTCAAATTTTCATCTTCATTTGGAGAAAGACCATACATAACACGACTCAACGGGGGACACATTGAACGAAAGAAGCCAGATTTGGTCAGAAGTTTTTTGTTCACTAGTTATTTACACCTCAAAATCCTGTTCATACCGACTAGCCTCTGTTCATTGAGCAATTATTGATTCGGACAAATTTATAAAGATATCTCAAGGCGTGGTTCTCAAAATTTGTTGGCTTGAATTTTTTTTCCCCTTTTCATAAGTATAAATTTGTCTATGAAGACAGTTCTTATGCATGGCATTGATTGAATAATATTTTTTATATATATATATATATGGAGGACTTCTGAATGGTTATAATTTTTTTGTGACCATGAATGGATATTAAAAAAAATAGTGATAGCATTTAATTTTTTTTATGGTAATAAATAGCATTAAATTTTTTTGGCCAACCACCAAACTAATCACCACCGTAGGATATTAGATCTAACGGCTTAAACTATTGTAACCATCCATGGGTAAATATTGTTGTAACCATTTAAACTATATATATGTGTGTGTGACAATAACAATAATGCATTTATGTTTTAGACGTGCCATATGGGAAATTGATTCATGTATTAGAATGGAAAACTATAATGGCAAATGTCAGTATATGTCTATATAAGTTGTGGAGCAGCACTAATGGTACATATTTTAATTGGCATCAGTGGGTCGTGTAATGCATTATTTTCAATACTTAATATTATGGTTTCTTCAATTTGTGTCACAGTTACGACCTTTAGCATATTTCATGAAAAATTAAAGGCCATTTTGGAGTTGTTAATATGATTGTTTTTTTTTTTTTGGTTATTTTATTAATTCTGTTGTTTAGTAGTTACTTAAATATGCTATTTTGGTGCGTATTAAATAAATAATCACTAAGATATGTTTACTAATCTATAATGGAGAGGAAGGGGAATGAGAAAGCGATAGAGAAATGTATTCCCTTTCATTTGTATAATTAGTATGTAAATATATGAAATGGAATCATAACTTTACTCACTCGTTATTTCTTGTCCCATTCCATTTTTTTTTTCCATTTATTCTCTTCACGGATAAATAAACATGACTTAAAGTGTATTTGAGAATTTATATATGTATTCATTCAAAAAGAAAAAAAATATAATATATATATGCTAATATTATAATTTAGGGTTAATCACGTAAAAATACTCTCATTTTTAACTTTTTTGCAAAAAAATATCATATTTTTTGAACTTCTGCAAATTAATAGCCTCACTTTTGAAATTTTATAAATTAATACCCTCACATTTATAATTTTTGTAAATTAATACCCTCGCTTTTAAATTCTGCAAATTAATATCCTGACATTTACGATTTCTGCAAATTAATACTCTCAACTTTTGTTTTCTTTGTATATTTATGTTATGGGTAAATTAAAAGATGTAAACACCTTTCATTAAACTTATTAAAAATGTTTAAATATTAGTATATTATCATAAATTATTTATAACTACTTTTTTTGGTTAATTGCTAAAAAAACACATTTTTTTTTACTTCTCACGTTTTCTTTTTTTTTTTTACAATTAACTATTTTTACCTCTTGTTCTAATTTTTTACTTTTCTTTTTTAAATGAAAAGTGAAATAAGCTAACTACAAATATTTTTTAAAAATTTTATTATCGTTTAATAAGTTTTAATTAAGTTGATGACGGCTACTACCATCTTTTTATTATTAAAATCAACTAATTGTGCATTAAGGTTATAAATTTATAGGAATTTCAAATGTTAGGGCACTAATTTGCAAGAAATTTAATTATTAGGGCATTAATTTACAGAATTCAAAAGTGATGATATTATTTTGCAGAAATTCAAAAGATAAGATATTATTTCGCAGAAATTTAAAAATAAGGTACTACTTTATAAATATTCAAAAGTTAGAATTTTTTACAGAAAAATTAAAAATAGAGATATTTTAATATTATTATCCCTATAATTTGATTATAGACTAGCTCAATCCATTGTCAAACGGCGGTCACTAGTTGAAAAATGACATTCCGTAATGGCACTTTGACTTTCTTTTTTTTTTCCCCGGTTAACAAAGTAGGCGTAAATTAGCGTTCACGTACTTAAACTTGGTTGGAAACAAATAACAATTCTTATAAGTTCCAACATTGAGGTCCATGTTTAAATCCATTTGTAAAATATTTATCTAAATAAAAAAAATTCATGATGAATGATGCTTTTGATTCATATAATTGCTTTGAAAATGGTGACATTACTTATAGTAAGGTTTACCATTTCAATCATTATATTGATTACACGTCAGCTTGCAATAGTATTTAATGAAATTCCATGTTATTGGCATTGTTTTAATTCTCAAGTAACCTCGGGTTTACAATAAAACACTCGAATTGATAAATATAAAAGAAGTCTAACAAAGTGGTTGTAAACTTAACTAATAGTAATAAAATCTTCTCCCAATGTAGTCAAAACTCAAAAGTTTAACAAGAGAAATTCTATTAAATATGCTCGATAAGACCACAAATTTGAGATACATGGTCCATTTATTAAAACTCCATATTATATGGTTTGGTACCTAAAAGATCAAGATGCTCTTAAAAATTTTGCGACTTTTCAAAGATTTTATTGATTAATTTTTAATATATTGAGGGTATTTCAGTCCTAAAAACATATTTTGTTAGAAAAAAAATTGAGAGATGAATTTTTCAAATTTGAGTTATTAGACCATCTCTAATGCATTATGCCAAAAAAAGTGTGCTAAATGCTAGATTTAGCATGAAATGCTAAATACCTTAGTACGAATTTTGAATTTTACTCAGATGTATATATGTTAAAATAAATATTATTTTGTATTTTATACGTTATTTTAATTTATAAAATATCTTTTTTCTACTATTAACTTTTATTATTTTATCATCTAATTACTCATCATTAAAACTAACTTCAACTACTAATTTTAATTACTTATATTTTATATAAATGAACAAAATATTTAATGCAGAAAAATTGTAAAATTTTTTTTATTCTACCATTAATTTTAATTGATAGTAATTTAATATGAATAAACTTGTAAATAAAATTTAAAAATATATATCTATACACATTCATTGAATTTGATAATATTGTAAATAATATAAATATTTTGTAGTTAAAATATCGGCAATATTGTAAATCACATCAAGTGCTAAATTTAGTAGTATGTGTCATTCTTTGTGCTATATTTAGCACAATAAATAGTACAAACTAAAAATTATGTCAAATTTAGGATATTATTAGACCATCTCCAATGCAGAATACTAAAAAAATAGTGTGCTAATGTTATATTTGAAATTTTATGCTAAATTTAGAATACACTTTTTAAGTTTTGCTCCAATTGATGCAAGCTAAAAAAAATGTTATTTTGTATTTAAACACTATTTTTATTTATACTTCTTTTTTCTACTACTAATTCTTATTATTATAGCATTCAATTATCAATGATAAAACCTCCACTTACTTACTTACCAAATTACCAATATAATCACTCATATTCTTTTTTTTAAAAAAAAAAAACCGTCATATTCTATTTAAATAAGCCAAATAGTCAATACAATCATTAAAAAAAAAGAGTAGTTTTGTTAAGTATGATCTTAGAAGAGGATTTTTATAAATCCTCATATGATGAAGAAGTGATGGAAACTTTAATTTATAGAATTTAGTGAGAGAAATATTGTGAATAATATTTAAAGAGAAAGAAAAAAGATAACAAAAGAGTATGCATGTATTAAATTGGTCACATTGTAAAATTTATACATATTTTTAATTTAATATAATGGCAATATTATATTCACACATGCTAAAATTAATTTGGCTATATTATAAAATAATGATCATATTTTAAAATTTAATAAATACTATAGTGGCAATATTGTAAAATCAAATACATAATACTGTTAAAGTAACAAACTTAAGCACACGTTAATAATGATAATATTGTAAATTTTGACACATGCTAAAATTTAGCGTGTATTAGACCATCTCGAATGCATTATGCTAAAAAATAGTGTGTCAATGCTAAATTTAACATGACATGTCAAATTTAGTATACAATTTTTGAATTTTGCTACAATACATATATGTTAAAAGAAATATTGTTTTGTATTTTAAACATTAACTTCATGTATAAAATATATTTTAATCTACTATATACTCTTATTATTTTATTTTTAATTACTAATCATAAAAATTAACTTTATCTACTAATTTAGAAGTACTCATATTCTAATAAACTTGCAAATAAAATTTAATAAAAAAATAAATACATGCATTAAATTTTGATAATATTGTGAAACACCTAAATATTTTATATATAAAATAGTAGCGATATTGTAAATAACAACACATACTAAAATTTAGCATGTGCTATATTTTATACTATATTTAATACAACAAATAACACATGCTAAAAACTATATCAAATATAGTACATTATTGGAGAGTCATTTTTCACTCAAATACCGAATTTAACATTAGCATGATATTTAGTATGTCCATAGGAAATGTTCTTATTTATTGTGTTATATTTAACACAAGAAATAAAATGTGCTAAAAAATATGCTATATTTGACATACCATTAGAGACATTTTTTTTGATAAAATATTAAAATTTAGTGTTGGCATGGGTAATAAAATGCCCATTAAAAGTGCTCTTAGAGAGTAAAATGCTAAAATTTGCCACTAGCACCATATAACATACTATGTAGCATTTATTGGAGTTTCTCTTAACAAGAGAAATTCTGTTAAATATCGTTTTAGTTCATTAGCTAGCAAAATAAACACAACTATAATTTTTTGTTTGAAAAAAAAAATTTATCATAATTAATCAACCAATTAAAATGATTGCTAGTGATTACAGATGTTAGTTGGGTTAGTTGGAGACTCTTGAAGTGACATCGACCAAATAACCGGCCGGTAATTGTAACTCCTCCTCTGTCTTTTTTTCCTCAAATTTAATAAAATTCCTCCTTTTTTGACCAAACTAAACAGTATTTCTCATAAAATTCACAATCCACAATAATTGCCCGATGTTTAAATGAAATTAAAAAATTTAGGGGGAAAAGAAAAAAAAAAGATCAAAAGTGTCACACAGTAATAATTCACCTGCACATTTTTCTTATTTCTATAAAAATCGAATTAAATTTCACCAGTGGGCCCCAACAGGCATATACGGTGGGTGGGTCCCACGGGGCTTCAAAATAATCAGAGCCAGTATGGAAAGAGAAAACACAGAGCAGTTCAGAAAAGCCGGTTTCTCTCTCATCCCTCCCATTTTACAAACAAAGCTTTTTTATCTTTCTCTCTCTACCTTCTTCTTCTTCTTCTTCTCCATTGGAGCTCAAACCCCCAAACCCAAAACCTAGGGTTTTGCATTTTCTCTGGTTCGTCCCCCCTTTTCCTCATCTTCAAAGACTCGTCTCGCCTCAATGTATTTGCTCAAGCTCAGTTTAGAGACTCAGCTCGAATCTGGTACCCTTCGCCTTCTCCGATCTGCCCCTTCCATGGCTTTTCTGCATATTCATGTATAAATGTGTTTATGTATGTACGTACGAGTATACGTACATGTAGGAGTTTGTGTAAAGTTGTTTCGTTCAGATTTTGAGCTTTAGGATCTTGCTTTTTCTGGTTAGAGCTCCGCCCTGGAGCTCAAGTTGCTTTTCATATATATATATATATATATGAATTTTAGTGAACTACGAATGATTTGCTCTTGGAAAATTGTTATTTTGGGAAATTAGTGAAATATAGGAGTAAGCGGCGGGCACATGTGCTTTGAATCTGTCTAAAGAAAGTTTCTTCTTCTTCTTAGTTCAAATTCTATTTGAATTTGAGAAAGATAGAATGCTTGACGTTGTTTCTGATGCATATAGATATAATGTATTGTTAGAATTTTTAAAATTATTATTATTATTATTTTTACCTCAGAATTGTTTAATAGAGCAGATTTATGATGTTGGGAGTATAATTCATCTGTTTTGATTCTGGTTCTTGTGACCCTTTAAGTTGGTATAGCGTTAAAGGATCTTTTTATTACTGTGTTTAACTCAGAAAAGTATGAGTAAATGCGAAATTTGTCGACAAGTGTTTCTCAATCTTGTACTCTTGTACTGGTATCTGCATTTTTTTTTTCCCATCTTTGAATGATCGATATAAGATTCTGGGTGGCTCGTGGATTTAATTCAGTGTCATTTGTACTTATAGATATTAAACTATTTGTGCTGTTCCTATGTTCTTTTTGTTGCTTATACGAAATTTTTTGACTCTTTTATGTTTCCCTACTTGGTGATCTTGTCAGGGCTTGAATCTTTCTTTGATTGAAGTGAGCTAGACGTTAGAACACAAAGAATTTGTATTTATGTCATCAGAGAGCAGTTTTGATGACGCTGTTGAGAGTTTTCGTATCTAAGAATTTGTTTACTTGAATTCTTTCGGGGGCAATATATATAGCAAATTTGCTGGAGTAGCTCCTCTCTTCCGGTTCTGTATTTAAATAACCTAAACAAAGCGAGTTTCCGTAATAATGGGTTCATTTCCGGGTAGTTCTGAAATTGTTGAAGCAGATGAGGAGCCGAGTTCAAGTAAACATGCCAAAGGAATATATCTATCAAATTCTGGATTCAGTGTGAGAGACAAAGATCAGAAGCTTCCTGTGCTAAAACTGGGATACAAGGATTCTCTAGAAGACGATATTAACAAACTCTTTGAAGCAATCAATCTTAAAACTTCAAAGGGTTTGGGTCATTCAAACCAATTAGGATCTAGCCCTCTGAATAAGAATGCTTCAAAGAAGCCAATTACTATGGGCGTGCCTCATTCACCAGGAATTGGAAATTCTGAGCCAGTGACTTTGAAACAGGCGCTAAGGGAGCTATCCCTTACTAAAGCATCAGAAATGGCTGCTATGAAGCGGTTGTCAAAGATGACAGGCTCTACTGGAGCCTCTGAAGCTGGAAGGATCAAGACATTGTACAATTCAGTTGTACTTGAATCAGGTAAATCCAGCCCCCGTTTTGATGAAGTTAGGGGAAATATGGTTGAGATATCTCTTGTGCCAGAAGAAAGCATGTCAAATGCTTCAGAGAAAATTCCCGAGCATTTTCGAATGTCTAAGATGAAGTCTCCAAGTGTAAGTGTTGATTCTTCTCCTCGCTTCGCTGCCACAAAGAATTTGGGGAGTACTCCACTGGCAAATGAAAGTGTTTCCACACCAAGAAAAGTGGGAGTTCAGTCAATAAAATCAAAGCTGGTGCAGCAAGAGAAGCCTGCATCTGAACCTTCTCCATCTTGTTCTGATTGTGGTGTCGACAATTCAGAATTGGGAGACAATTTTCCTTCTGCAACCCAAAATATTGCTGAGGCTACTTCTACAAATGGAAGTATTTCCACATCAAGGAATCCTGGGATTCAAACAATTAAATCTGTGCTGGTGGAAAAAGAGAACCACACATCTGAACCTTCTTCATTTTCCTCCCATCACAGTGGCAGAAGTTTGGATTTGGTTGAAAAAGTTCCTGATTCAACAAAGTTAAGAAATAAGCCATCAGCACAAAAGGCAGGGCAGAAAGTCAGGTTACATACAGTATCTTCTTCATCTAGCGCAGTCAGTGGAAATCGAGTAAGCAAGTTATCCAGACATAATCCCCGCTTGGTGAAACCAGTTGGCAGAAACAAGAATGTAGTTAAGAAGAAAGTTAAGCAGGATTTAAGTTCTGCTGCCTGTACTTCTGGTGGATTTAATGAAGCAGATAAGAAGTCTGATCCTTCTACAAGCCAGCTGGTTTGCGAGAGATGCCACTGTACCTTGAAGAGTGCAAGTAAAAAGCCCAGTCAAGTATCCTTGGCATCTCAACCCAGCAGTTTTAATTCTGAGGTAAATTTGACAAATGTGAACTCCAATGCAAATAAACCAGGCTTTACTTCCAATAGCCGTGTTAGAAGTGGAGCTGGAGTCATTAAAGCAAAAAAGAACACAAAATCGTGTGAAAATGGAGAGTTCTCACATAGCAGCCAAGGCGAATATAGTAGTAGTACAACCATGAGTGATGAGAGCATTCTGAGTGGGTCTAGTTGTGGGAACAGGCCTCACATGTCAAAGGATGTGAGGTGGGAAGCTATCCGTCATGGTGTGATGCAGGATGGAGTCTTGGGCTTGAATCAATTTAATCTTTTAAAGAAGCTTGGTTGTGGAGACATTGGTACTGTATATCTTGCGGAGTTAATCGGTACAAATTGTCTATTTGCCATAAAGGTGATGGACAATGAGTTTTTGGCGAGACGGAAGAAGATACCGAGGGCTCAGACTGAGCGAGAAATACTGAGGATGCTGGATCATCCCTTTCTCCCTACGTTGTATGCTCAGTTTACATCAGAAAATCTATCATGTTTAGTTATGGAGTACTGTCCTGGTGGAGATCTGCATGTCCTTCGGCAGAAGCAGCCAGGCAGAAATTACTCTGAATCAGCAGCAAGGTGCAATTTTATACAACTCTAGTTGTCTTTTTGTTAGCTGTTGATATATCACACATGCAATTAAGCAATGCATTCATAGCAGGTGTTTATAAAGAAAACTGCCAAATATACCATGTCTAGGTTTTTATGCCCATCTATTAATGATCCCTGCGTATACATAACTAAGTCTCGGAACTCTTTATGGTTCATTCATTTGAAAGCAAGGCTTAGACTCTTTCCTTTGCCGTCTAAGCTTCCATTGTGTCCCTTATGCAGTGTTGTGAGTTGTACATCCATGAGTAACCGTCGAATTATTTTCTAAGTCAAGTAGCCCTGTAAAACTCTAGTATTCAGTTGCTATTCAATGGGGCAATTAAAACTATGTTTTGTGTATGCTTCTATCATAAAAAGACTAAATGCTAGATTCTAATATGAGAAACATTAGGCTGAATTGAATGGAACAAGTGATAGTTCCTTTTAGTCATGTATTTCTATACCGGCCCATTCTTATTCTAATTCTAAACCCTGTTATGTAGGTTTTATGTTGCTGAAGTCCTCCTTGCTTTGGAGTACTTGCACATGCTTGGAGTTGTCTACCGTGATCTGAAACCAGAGAATGTTCTTGTTAGGGAGGATGGTCACATTATGCTCACAGATTTTGATCTGTCGCTGCGTTGCACTGTCAGTCCAACTCTCTTAAAATCTTCCTCCGATTTTGAGCCAGTAAGGATCTCTGGTCCCTGTACAGAATCTAGCTGTGTTAATCCTTTCTGCATTGAACCATCCTGTCAAGTCCCATGCTTCAGCCCGAGATTTCTACCTGCTGCTGCGAAAACAAGGAAAACCAAGATTGATCATGCAGCCCAGGTCAGATCATTACCACAGCTTGTGGCTGAGCCTACAGATGCCCGGTCCAATTCATTTGTAGGGACTCATGAGTACTTGGCTCCTGAGATTATCAAAGGGGAGGGTCATGGAGCTGCAGTTGATTGGTGGACCTTTGGAATATTTCTTTACGAGCTTCTATATGGTAGGACACCTTTTAAAGGTTCCAACAATGAAGAAACGTTGGCCAATGTAGTATTGCAAACCCTTAAATTCCCAGACACCCCAATTGTTAGTATTCAGGCAAGGGATCTCATTAGAGGGCTGTTGGTGAAGGAGCCCGAGTATAGATTTGGATCGGAGAAAGGAGCTGCCGAGATTAAGCAGCACCCTTTCTTCGAGGGCCTGAACTGGGCATTAATTCGATGTGCCATTCCACCAGAAATCCCGGAGTTTCCCGATTTTGAGGTCCTGAACTTGGTAGCTCCTCCAGAAACAGAGAGCAGGTATTTGGAATGCAAAGCCACGGGAGAGCTCCTGGAGTTTGAGTTGTTTTAAGGAAAACAATATCTTCAGATACGATAGGAATGGCTGTCCATATATGTTATAGCTCGGTTGCAGGTGCTCTTTTCCATTGTTGTAACTTATGTAATATAAATGTTGTAGTTTATAATGTGGAAAAGCTCGTCAATCGAGGCGTAAAGAATCCGGAGATAGTCCCAAATTCCAGTATTCGATTCAGGATGTATCATGGTCCGAGTGTACAAAAGCGGCTTTGCAAATTGAGCACCTTCTCTACCTCCTTTCTTTTCGTCTTTCATAGGATATTTTGATTTACTCAATAAATTAATTAATTAATTAGGTCGTTTACGAACAAATAGAAAAATTACGTTAGACACCTGAAAGGCCCAAATTCTGGGCATAGCTGATTGAACCAAAAAATAATAAATAAACGAATAACGACAAAGTATAACCATAAACATATTGACTAGCAAGTTTTCTTTTTGTAAGAGCATTTGCCATTTAGTTTTGTTTTTTTATTTCTAAAAATAAAAAGAATGTAATAAATATTGCCAAACAAGCCCCGTAATCATCAAAGAACAAAGATAAAATTAAACATAACCAATATAACAAAGATAAAATTATGTCATAAAATTAGACATAAGTCACATAACCAATATAGGATCATGCATGTAAATTGGACAAGTTCGACTTTTGCTAAGTGATACACTTTACTCTGATATAATTCGTTTTAATCTATTTTGTACGAAATTGCAAAAATAGTCTTATTTACCCTACATTCCAAAAAAAAAAAAAAGGTTAACAGTGCAGGAGCTTTTTATACCCTGCACCACTTGCCCCTCCCTTTGGACTTTTATACCCAAAGAAACTTATTTGAAAGGAAAATAGGGATATAAACGGGGTTCGGTCAGATCGGTTTTCCAATTATCATCCTAGTCCTTATTATATTTTCTTAATCTTACCCTATGTCCATACCAATAATCATTTTTTAAAATATTCTGAAAATCCGCATCCCAATAGTAGGTCTTACAAAGGCCATTACCCTATTTAATATGAACTACCTAATGGATTAGCTATTTTCCAACTTTTAATCCATCAAAATGTTTACTCAAAAGAAAAAAAAATCCGTCAAAATACTTTTCAGAAAGGAAAACTCTAACTCTAAATTTTAAAATATTTTACAAATATTTTCACGGCCATAGTATTCAAGATATTTCATATTACATATAATTATATATAAACATCTAAAGTCAATTTATTTATAGGTTCTGGGCAGCGCATGTAATCTCTTATCTGCCCAATCTTCGCTTATAAATAAGCAGAGATTCATTCTCCTGCATTATGAACTGTTTATATCGGGAAATATGTGTCATTAGTGTCGGATGACCATAGTACAACGTAGGAATGGGTCAAATTGATATTACTAGAGGAAGACAAAACAACAGAGACATTTTAAAAAAGAAACAAAGAATACAAAAATAATTAAGAATATCCTCGGACAAAGAACGAAATATATAATGTGAGGATAGAAAGAAGGTACACTTTTTGCTAGAATGTATAATTAAGATGGTATCTTCAAAGCCTTAAACGTGTGTTAACTCAAAGTTCTTCAACAAATATTTAAATATTGAATAAGAAAATATATATTTTCTTTTTTGTTCTGAAGATGTTCCCAACTTTTTTTTTAAATTCTTCAACTTAAGAAAAATAAAAAGAATTTCCCTTTTGTTTTATCTGCCCTTCAAATAAATTGATTCATGAAACTTTTTTGTTTGGCTATTATAAATGAGATAAATTGAGATTAATTTTGCAAAATTTGGGCAAAATAAGCCTAGTCAATTACCCTGGAACAAAGTATAATAATAAACAAAAATAGAGCGAGATCGAGGAGAGAACAAATTAAGAGAGACAGTTTAAACTTGTTTTATCTTTTTCTCTATAAAAAATAATCTTTTTTTTTTAAAAAAATTCTTCCAAGAATAATCTTGTTTTAAACTCAATCATACGAGTTTAAAACTCAACCAAGGATTTAAACACTCATCCAAAATGTTTTAATCAAACGAGTTTGTCCTCAACCAGATAAGTTCTCAATCAAATTATTTTAAAATTCAATCAAATCAATTTTAGCTATAGCTTAACTAGATAAGTTTAAATCTTAATCACTGTAGTTCTAAAACTCAACTAGACAAATTTTAAAATTCAACAAAAAATTAAAATTAAGCAAGAGCTATTACAATCTATAACTAAGATCATCCAAAAATTTTGGCATGACTCAACATGATTCAACAGAAAACAACAATTCAATAAAAGAACATTAGATTCAATAGCCACTAGAAAAGCACATTTGTAGCTGTAGCTATGGTCAGAGAATAACATTTGAAGGTTACAGATGTTGCCAGAGTTAGAGAAGAACGATTGAAGCTACTGCCAGAGTCAGAGAAGAAGGTTTGTATTCTATAACTGCTGAGAAAGAAACAGTTGAGAGAGGAAGACTGATAGCACGAAGGGAAACTGTGAAAAAATTAGTGAATGAAGAACAAATGTCAAATTTGGATAAAAATATAACGGTAAAAGTAAGTAAAAGTTGAGTAAAACAAGTAGTTATACAAATTAATTTATTCCAAATGTGGTCAACTTGGTGAATCTTTGAAAAACATGAAGAGGTTTATATATATATGCTCGATTAAAATAAAACAAAGGGATCAACAAAAATATCTCATACTCAAAAATTATAATTATGGTGTATTTATAGACTGAGAAGATGAGGTAAGGAGGGTTCTACGAATAATGTGGTACTTTTATTGCACAAATAATGATGTAGCGAAGCCAACGGATAGCATGGTCCGATTCATCTTTAGGAGGTAGGAACCCATGACTACTTGGATCCGAAGATTATCAAAGGAACGGGTCATGCAACCAACCTTTGGACTATTTTCTTAAGGACGACATCTTTCAAATTTCAAAGGTTCTAATAACAAAGAAACGTATTCCAATAAAGAATAATCACAAATACATCCTTTATAGTTTTTTAACTTTTAAAATTTAACCATATACTCCTAAAAAACTAAAAAATTTCAATTTCACATGTATAACATTTAGTTTTNATTATCATTTAGTGTTTTAAAATAGAAACTATTTTGAACAATTGTTAAATTAAAAGAAAGCTTGTTATGAAATAATCTAAAATTAAAAAAAAAAAAACACAATGGCTGCTTAGAAATAATTTATGTTTCGATACACTTATAGAGAAGTGTATTTACGTAAATTCATATTTATTTCTTAAAATTAGATATTATAGGAGAGAAATTGAAATCTTATGTTACAATCCTAATGGATGAAATATAATTTTTAATAGGGCATGATTAAATTTTTCTTAAAAAGGATTATATGGATAATATTTCCAAAAAGTTATTTTCAATAATTATATGGCTTATATAGTACTAAAATGAATTTAAAACCTAAAATAATAGGGGCATCAAAAATTTTAACCCTCTTTTAATGCTCATTATCAAATAACGAACCATACAAATTTTTGCAAAATTAGTTCTTTCTTTCAATGAAAATTTAGGAGTTTCGAACTTACCTTCGCCCCCTCAAAACTTGATTAGATTGAAAATTTAGGAAAAATATCAGGCTTATTTTCGAATATGTTTGACCATGGTTGAATTTACACAATTGAGCATGGTCGAACACAATGGAAGCAAAGTTGACGTGTGATGTAATAATAAGAATTAGATTTGATAATATTATAGAGCATTAATATATCCCTTACGAATAAAAACCTTCAAAGTTCAAGAAGTTTCTCAGCGTCATTATTGCCCAGACAAAAGAAAATTAGCACAAAAATGTAGTAAATAAAGAAGCTTTCTTTCTTCACATCCATTAGTATTATACTATCAATTTTGATATTTTTTGATTGATATCAATCATAACGGATAACTGCAAAGAAAAAAAAAATAAATAATACCGTAAAGTATGACTTTTTTGTAATTTTAATTGTGATTTTTTGGCTGTGCAAAATTATATCTCCATATATCAAATTTATACAAATTTAATACATTTTTTTGTTCAAATTAAGTAATTTATGCTAAATATTTTAAGTTATTTTTAATAAAAATTTTGTATTAGTCAACAGAAATAAAATATACTCAATTCAGATTCTGTTTTTGATGAGAAATTTGTTAGTCAATTTATATGCAGAAGGTACAAATTTACAAAGATTTAAAATATGAAATTATAATTTTACAAAAACAAAAAATCAAGCTTCAAATTATAGAAATGTCATACTTTGAAATATTTTGTAGATAAACCTTAGTTCTATTCTTATTTCTATCCTTACAGAGAAATTTCATAAAATATGTTCCGAATGAGCTTTATTTACAACCGTATGATAGTCCCAATAAAACTTCAAAAAATGGGACTATTGGACAAAAGTACTCCTAAAAGTATATGACTAAGTTTTTGTTATTTGGTCTTTAGGTAAAAAAACAACTAAACTTCAAGTATCGCTCTTTCAAAAAAAAAAAAAAAAAATCTGTAGGTTGTGGCTCTCAAAGTTGGTTGGAACAAACCCATCACTGTGTGGGTAGTGGAACTCAGATAAAAAAAACCCAGTTAAAGCAAGCCATAAAAGCAACATTAAAGGTAATAATCGGCCCTTTTTCCAAACTCTCTTGCTCTCATCTCTCTCTTGGAGGATGAAGAAATTTCTATGTTTAAATATTGTGGGCATAATTTAAAATAATTTATATTAGAGTTTCGAGATATTCTGTAGTAGATTTTGCATTGAAATTGAATTTGGATCAATTTTTAAGAATTTTCTAAAAATTTGGACTAGTTGTTCAGACAAATATTGAAAATTTCGATGCCATTTCAATGCTAATTCGATGAAATTCAATGTAATTTCGATAAAGTGTGTTTTTATAAAAGAATTTGATGAAATTCGATGATATTTCGATGCTATTTCGATTTTTTATAATGAAATATGATGAATTTCGATGACAATTTAATATCATTTCAATGACCATACTCAAATTTTCAAATTTCATTATAAAAACATATTTTATCAAAATGGCATCGAATTTCGATTTCATCGAAAAATATATTTCATTGAGACAGCTAGTTTAAACTTCCTGACATTCGTAGAAATTGATCCAAAATTTATTTTTAATGCAGAATCCACCCCAGAACATCTCTAAATTCAAATACCAACTATTTTGAACTAAACCTGTTATGTTTCTTTAATGTTAATTAGGTTTTGATTTTTAATAAAATTATTTAGTTGAGAAAAGATTAGAAATTGAGAGGAAGTATAGAAGAGAGAAATAGAAAAACGAGAAAAAGTGAAAAAAAATTATGTCCAAATTCTAAAGAACATTTTGAGAGTAGTTAAGTGTTTTCAAAAAATTTAGTCATAGTTCTTGAAATTTTATTGGGATAGTCAGTACGGTTAAACTCATTCGGAGCATGTTTTGTGAAAATTTTCTCCCTAAATTTAGATCTTTATGCAACAAAACAAGAACTGCTAAATTTTACGACATTTTTTTAAAGAAAGCTACTGAGAGTAAAACAATTTCACATCAATCAGATTACTATTATTTAAAATAATTAGTCAAAGAAAAATTCGTTTTTGCAACATCACTTTAACCAAATTTTGTCCTAATAATCCTAAATATCTCGTAAACCTGAAGAATGAAGAAGAAGCAGTAGCAGAGCAGAGACCAGAGACTAGAGACTAGAGACTAGAGAGAGTAATGGCTTCAAGCTCGGACGATGACTTCATCGTCATCGCGATCACCAACTCCGATCAAATCGGAGATAACAGTGACCAGCTTTTCATCTCAACCACCGAAATCGGAAGCTGGGATTTGCCTTCGATCCTCACTTATCCAACGGTCAGAGTACAGGCGCATCGCACCAGGCGAGTACCTTTCTTGTGTTTGTTTCCCGGGAAAATCTACTGAAAAAAACAGTACATAGCAGAGTTTCATCGTCTATGGGTGTTGTTGATTTTGATTGTTATTAACTTTTCAACAGGCTTATTGAACAGTCTTCGTATTTCCATGGGATGCTCAGCTGGAGCTTTAGGTAATTTTCTTTGGCATAAATTTTTTTTTTTTTTTTTTTTCTATCTTCTTGTTTGGTTGCTGAGAAAATGGAGGGTCAAAATTGGAAACCAAATGTCAAAAATTTTGTCAGTGAATCGCGGCTGGAGCATATTTCGATGGAGTGGGATTTGGAAGCATTTGTGAATATTCTGAAGTGCATATATGGTTGCCCAGTCGATATTACTTGCGATAATTTTCTCACCCTTTATGAGGTAAACACTTGTACTGTGCCCTTTCTAGTTCTCATTTTGATACACACACGCGCCGCCGCGTGGGGCGGTGGCCGGTAGATGGCTGAGGGTTAGGGTTTTCTCAGGGGTGGACAGTTTAGCAGTGGGGGGAAGGGAAAGGGAGGGAAAACGACAACGATTTCAAAACGAGTCTCTCACTGATAAACGACGATGACTTGAAAACGACAATTACTCTTATGCGTTTATTTAGGAAGACCGACAATTTTAGCAAAAAGGACAAAAGATAAAAAACGACAATAAAATAAGACGAGTGAGACCTTTTCAAGGACCATGTGTTTTTACAAACATTACATGAGTCACTGATAAACGATAACCACAAGAATGTAGAAAAACGGCAAAATATTACTTACCAGCCATGAAAGTTTGAAAAATGACAACAAACGACATATAAAGGACGGTATGTTACAAAAGCGATAATGTTTCTTGAAAGCTAAACTTACCGGAGGAAAAAAAAAACACACACACACTATATAACTTGAAACTATTAGAGTAAGAGCTATAAATAGGATACATCATAAGGAAGCATAAATTAAAAAAAAAAAAGGGCCCCTGATGGAAGATAGTAAAATATTGAGCTTCTGAAGTTCAACCCTCAGCTCAATGGCTCTGCCTCTCCTTGACTACTTAATCTAGCTTATTCATATTCCTCGTCACCTCACCTTTACCTGCCAAAAAAGGGAAAAAAACCCAAAAGAACCCGAAAGGTTGATATGAGGCCTTATATTTTTCAAAACTTGACTACCATTTCCAATTCCCTAGAAGGAAAGTGAGACACTGTTGTTTGTTTTAGAACATGTATTTGCTCTAAATGTTATTCTAATAAATTTTCAGGGTGCACTTTATTTTGGAGTCAAGATTCTTCTTGAAAGGTGTAAAACTTGGTTTTCTGAAGTAGCATCATCCACGGAGCCACCACAAATACGGTTGGATGATCTGATTTCCATTTGGAACTTTGGATTCAAGCATGGTCAGAATCTCTTTCATATTCATACAAGCACGTCAATAAAAATATTAAAAAAAACACTTGTTTGTGAATGTTCCAAGTTCGATATTAGCATTATGATCTTTGGTCTAATTGATTAATTTAAATGTATTGCAGCAAATGATTTTCTTCCAGAATTGTGTGCAAGCTTTCTTGCAAAAAATTTTGTACGTGCCTAACTTTAATTTTGCTTATCATAAGAACTATATACACTAGGACTTTTTTGTAATGATTTCTGCTCAGTTAATAGCATTTAATCTGGTTACAGTTAATTTTTTTCTACCTGAACCTTTTAGTTCTCTCCATCGTGCTTTATAGTGGCTCTTGCACTTAGCAGCATACATGGTATGATACTAGCAAGAAAAAGTACCTGAACAGATTTCTCTCTCAAGGCTTATTTTGGAAAAGTTAAAGAGTTTGAACGGGATGCTGAACGAGCTAGTATAGTTAGGGATTAAATCAAGCAACTATAACGTGCATGTCTTTTGGTTCTGTTTACATTCTGGAACTTCATTTGTTATCTGAATAACCTTCTCTTCTGGTTGGTATTTATGTGTATATGGAACCTAGTCTATAGTTACACATAATTGCTTGAACTAATTATTCAATCTAATTCTTTTTACTTCAAAAATTGTTTTCTGATTGTGAATTTTGGTTATACTGACGGTCCAGTGAACATTCAAGAAAGAAATTGAAGAAACAATAATAAATTGGGCACTCAATACTCCATAGTCCATACCCATAATTTGAGATATTCAGATCCACTTGTGAATTTGCTAGTGCCGTAGGATTTTCTTCTTGTTGCTAGTTGGTGTATTATGAAATCTAATATATCAGATGGTGGCTCTTAAAAACTGGAGCTCTTTACATGCTTAGGTTTGTAATGCTAAGTAGACTATTGGTCATCCTGATATGTTCCCGATAATTACTGAGTATGTACGTTAATATAATTGCAATACGCCATGATTTGTAAGATCTTACAAGTTACATAAAAAGCCTTATCGATCTGGTGGTTTAAACGTTAACCTTTTTTTGCTAATTGAAGGTGACAAACGATAATCTCTGCAGATGTGGGCCATATCTTGTAAATCTTTTGTGGATGTTCCATACAGTTTACTACATGATTGTGTAAAGCACCCCTGTTTGACAATAGAGAGGTATGGTTATTCTTGGATAGCCTAATCAAATCTCATGTAATGCACCCTAAAATTGTGATACGTTTGTTATCTTTTGCAGTGAGATGCATCTCTACGAAGCCCTTTTCTTGTGGGTTGATGCTAACACTGAAGACTTTGAAGGCTTGCGCGGAACCGAAAACAACTACTCTAGCATTCTAAAACAGGTAAATTGATTTCAATGTAGATGTTTAGAAGCAGAGTTGGTGTCTCTAAGTGAAGGTTCGTATTCCATCCCCAATTTCCCGGTGTCTTATGTCTCATTTAGGCCATTGTGGTGATAGTCTTAGGATCAATGACTTTAAAGGGAAAAAGAACTAGGATACCAACTATGACATATCGAGCAATTCTAATAACTTCTGGGTCTACTATGAAATATTCCTGTTTAATCATTCATCACTGGTGTTGAGCAGATCCGTCTGAGCCTTTTACCGTTGTGGTTTGCTGCAGGTACGCTCAACTTCTGAATGTTATATTCAGCACCACAAGATGCTTATTTTCATCATCAAAGTGATTAATGAAGTACTGATGTAACATTCGTTGGCTTATCTTTTTTCAGGAAAAAGAAGAAATTGTCATTTTTCTAGGCTTGTTTATGAAAGCATTAATTCCATTTTCAGACTACTGAAAGTTCCACCCACTGGCTCAATAAGTTTCTTAGAGGGTTGTGACCTGAGTGGTTTCCGGATTCGACTGACACGATATTCTAAGGTATTCCTGTTGTAGCCCCATATTTTTCTTGTTGATGGTTTAAAAGATTAAGAAAGAGCTAGAGGGGAAAATTTACTACTCTGCCTCCAAGTGCTTCCTTGTGTAATCTTGTTTCCCTTCTTGCACTTTAGTGGTGAAGAAGTTATAAAGAACATTTTATATAAGGGAAATTACACTGACGCCCCCTGCTTCAAGTCAAAATTATAGTGACACCTCTTAGATGAGAAATAATAACAGTGACACCCTGTGTCTGGAAAAAAGGTTGAAAAATCAATAATTTTGTCACCACTTAGCTATGTTATTCTTTCAAGCTTAACAATGAAGTCTCGCTTTGAATTTTAAGAAGACTGAACAAAAATTTAAAAAAAGTTGGATTTAGTCAAATTTAACTAAAACGGGATTTCTGTAGGTTTCTTTTTTTTCTCTCTTTTTTTTTTTTTTTGAATTTTAGAAGTGTTAAGAGTAGATATTTTTTGTCTGGGGGGTGTTATTATAATATAGACATAAAACAGGGAGTGTCTGTATCATTTTCCCTTTTTATAAAATTATTTCAAGTGTATTTGAGAAATTTGAAATCCTTATGAAG
>JXTC01000184.1:3904-18967 GCA_002914845.1 Trema orientale
ATTTAGGCCCTATGATCATGTTTTGATATGACTTGAGCTATTCATGGAATTCTAACCATAGTTCCACACACGCACCAAAGGAAAAAGCACATGTGGAAATAAGTTTGAGATGGATTGAACTAGTATTTGAGGAAGGGTGATTCAGATCTTAGGCTGAAGATTGCGGAGTAAAATAAAAAAATAAAAAAAATAAATAAAAAAAACTGAAGAAACTTTGCTGCAGCAACGTACCAGAGTTTGTTTGTGTCTTTTATGTTTTTGTGTCTTTTGTATTGTTTTCTTTGTTTTGTCACTCGAGGACGAGTAACAGTTTAAGTTTGGGGGTGTGATAACTCTATGAAAATAGAGTTATCTTGTGTGTTTTTAGTCTTAGAATAGTTGCTTTAGAAGAATAAATTGTCTAGTTTAGGTGTCCTCCTTTACTTTATTTTGGTCTTTGGTGTTTCTGATGTTTAAGATCTAATCTAGTTAATATCTATCTTATTTCCTTTGATTTTAATTAGAATTGCTGAAATCTGGTCTTAAGTTTTGCAGAAATTAAAAGGCAGCATCCTAGAAGGAAAGCTAAACTTAAGTCAAAGCTGGAAGCAACTTTGCTGCAGCAACGTGCCGGAGCAATACTGCACAGCAGATTCAATTTCCAGCTGGCGTTATTTCGAACAGCTGGTAGATATTTCATACAGCCAGTACTGACAACTAATATTGAATACCAGCTAGAGGAAAATGGAGAAAAGTGGTCCTCACTCCTCTCTTTGGCTGACACGTGTGCTAGGGTACATCACTCACCCTAATATAAAAGGAAAAGAGTACTGTAAGAAGAAGAGGGAAGGGGTGGCGGCTGAGCTGTGAGCACAATACGGAAAAGGAAAGAAAGAGAGAGAGGAGAAACAGTACAGAGAAGAAAGGACGAAGGAGGAGGCGTACTAGCAGCTGCAAGGAGCTAAACCTCCATCGTCCAGCTAGCATTTTCATACTTCTTTTAGTCTTCTTTGTATTTAATTCCCTTTTCTTTTCTTGAGCTTTCTGTAATCAATGGAATATTTTAGGGTGCTGATTTTTACATTTCAGACTATGAGCTAAGCTTTCTTAGCTGAGATTATGATGAATCTGAGGTTGTAATAATGGATTAAAGTTGTTTTCAATGTTTATGGTATTTTTACTCTAGTTTGTTCAAGTGAGCTTCATTACTATTTCCTTTTATTGCTTGGCCATCAATATTAGGATAAACAAATTAGGATTAATTCTGGAAAGGCTAATCTTAGTTGGATTTAAGCTTGAATGATGCATGACTCAATCATCTCTTTAGTAGATCTTTGAATTAGTAATGGTATAGGAATATATTGTTACCATACAAACCCGTTGAGAATTGATATTATAAATGATGTTTTGAGAACTGGGTTAGCTTAGGAATATATAAAATCTGGTTTAAAGAACTTAAAACATATTAAATTCGGAAGATTAATATATGCAGAATGAATTTTCGGTTACTGGAGTGATTTTTGCCGAAGGCGTTGCTGCAGCAACTAAACCCAGATTTGTAACCAAGGAGGATCCAATAATCCCAGCTTATCCACACCACTGATTCACATTCACTTGATTAGATTTTGCTATTTTCTGCTTAATATTTACATTTCCGCTTGCATCTTTTAATTGTTGCTATTTTATTACAAATCGTTATTTCTCATTCATTAATTTAGTTTGTTTGGCATTTAGATTTTATAAATAATTTTAGTAATCAATCCCTGTGGAGACGATACTCACTCACTACTATATTACTTGTTTCGGCACGTGCACTTGCGTAGCTATTATAAAATCCGCAAAACATCTCCAGACTTGGCTCAACGCTTCAGCTTTGAACCGGTTCCGCCGAGAAGAGCAGAAGTGCATCACATTGATGGGCCGCCAAGTCATGGCCTCGAACCAAATGTCAGGGCCTAACGATTTGGTCGGCCGACCGGTCATGAGCTTGAAGAGGCAGTAGGACTCATGACCAGTGAATGTGCCAGGCTTCGAGGGGAGGAAGCTGCTGCTCCCAAAAGAATTAAGGGTAAGTTTATCCTCGCACTCTAAGGCTCTGTTGGTTGAATTAGAGTTGTGTTTTAACCTCTCTATTTACTCCCGCAAGTTCAGACGCTGGCCCTTCAACAGACCCTTCCCCAGCCAATGGAAGTACTGTCGCCCACCGGGCTTAACCCAATGTCTCTGCCGGTTGGCGTCTCGTGGTGTCATCTAAGGATGAGGCGGGGGAGCAGGGGGTCGTTGCTCCAAACGAGGATTTCGACGATGAATTGGAAGGTTTATTTGTGTCCAGGGACGACGTGCCCATAGCGCCCTCTTCCGAGGTGGGCGGACTCGTGATCCAGGAGATGCCGACCGTGAAGATTAAGTACGGGAAAGAGGTATCTCTGAGTTTGCCAAAGGAGTCTGCTGTGCCAGCTCCTCCTGCCCCCGGCTCTGGGTCGAAGGCGAGCACGGGGTCTGGTTCTGCTCACTCCCGCGGAGAGATCACGGAGCTCAGTGGCGAGGCCCCAAGACTTAAATCCCACCTGTCTTCTCCTCCTCCTGTTCCGTTGAAAAGGGGTCGCGATGAGGGTTCAACCGGAGTGAAGGCTGGTCCGGCAGCAAAGAGAGGTAAACCCATCTCATCCTCGATAGCGACGACGGTGCTACCTTGATCGTCATGAGAAGCAAGAGGTCTGCGTGCAGCAGTCCCTTCGAGCGCGCTGGTTAAGACAAGACCGAAAAATCACAAACGGGCTGCTCTGCCTCGGAGGTGGCTGGTGGAGTGGCGGTAGCTGCAGCTGTCGTGGAGGCCCATAATGCCGGTGACATGCTGGTGGTGGCTGTGGAGGCTTCTACTGCCGATGACACACCACTTTCTGCTGCCCCATCCCCTTTACTCCAGAAGCATCGATAAGCGCTACTGGGGTATCCTTGGTAGAGGGGAAAGGGGTCCTCGTCGTTGACGGGGAGGAGTCGCGTTCCGCAAATGCAAACGATACACAGGGGGAAGGTCCGGCCATGAAGTTTGTGCTGGAAGCACTTTCCCTAGAGAACGTCATCTTCGTTGCTGACCGCAGCATTACGCAGATTTGGGTTATCTAGCTGATATCTTTATGTTGTCGATATTCTTGCTCATCCCTTCATAAGTTTACTGTGTGGATTTCGACTTCTGTTTATCCTGCAGCTAGCTGCTGTCCAGTCCTTTTATTCATCTTATATCGAAGGGCTGACTGGGTTGTTGGCTGCTAATGCTATGGAAGTGAAGTAGGGTGAGGTCGCCTTCAGTGCTTTGAAGGCGGACTTCGACCTGTACCGTGGTCTGGAGGATGCTAGGGTCAATACCGCGGTGGCTCATGCTCTAAGCACGGAGAGAGCAATGCGCGAGAAGTTAGCAACCAAGTTTTCGGAGGTAGAGGGGAAGCTTAGATCTTTGGAAGCAGAGGTTCTGGGTCTACGTTACCAGGCCGAGGTCGCGGGTCTAGCCCAGGCTGAGGTCAAGCTTACGGAGCAGGAGCAGCAAAGCGCTGTGGCTGAAATGGAGCTCGCCTTCATCACCCATGACAGAGACCTTAAAGAAGCTAAAGAGGCTAAGAAGGCCGAAGCAAAGGCCAAGCTGGAGGCCCATTCACTGCATCGTAGGCTTAACCGGTCTAATGAGGTAATCACTCACCTTCATGCAGACTATGGTAAACTGCTAAAGATGTATGTAGACCTGATCCTTCATTATAGTGAAGATCTAGCTGGTATTAACACTCTCTTTGTTAATCTGTCACAGCGTCAGGCGAGGCTAAGGTTGGCTGCGCTGAAAGATAGGCTGGCAGATATGAAAAAATTAAAGACAAGATATCAGAGGCAGGTAGACATTCTTTCTGCAGAGAGCTATAGGTCTGGTTGGGAAAACAGGGAGTTCGAGGGCCATGCAGAAGTGGTAACGCCAGACCAGCTCGACGAGCAAAAAGGTGTCGAGAGGGATTACTACTCTGTCGGATTCTATATACAGCAACTGGGAGACGAAACTAACATCGTGTACCCTGCTGACGTACTTATGATGCTTGATGAGGAGAATGATGGGCCCTCTACATCTGCCTCTATCGGCAAGGAGATAGTACTTACCCCCGATCTGCCAGTGTGATCCACAGACATCTCTAAGGGTCAACCTGCTCTTGGAACTTCAACTGATGCAGGACCGAGTGCGGTTGTCCTATCCAGTGATGAATCTGATGCGCATCTCCCTGCTGAAGCCGAATTTAACGTTGATCCTGGCGTCCCTCCCCCCTATTGGAGGTAATTAGGGACCTTTGCTCCCTTGTATATTTGTAAAATATGGGCTTTATAGTGTAAAGCTGACCCTTATTATAACGATTTGTTTGAGCAATAAAACTGACATACGTTGCTTATCTTTACTTTGTCTTCCTTTTTCTGTTGTTTGTATTTCTGATCAGGGTCAGATATCATATACAATGCCATTCCCCTGTCGGCTATTTGGCCGACTTCTGGGTTTAGCCCAATCGTATATGACTTGGAATTATTATTAAATCCTCTCCACGCTATGTTTGATAAGATTAATTCAAGAAATCAGGATCTTAGTTCCGACTCGCTCAGTGTCACACCCCGATCCACGTGCATGCTTATATGTTACGTGTAATAGAGCATTGTCTAGTTCTAAGTTAAGTAGAGGAGTTAAGCTGTTCAATGATGAGCTTAATGATTTTATAAGTTCATGAGGATCCTATTAAAAAGGATTTCACGTTTTACGAGACGGACTTTTGCTGTTAGGTTTTATACAATAGAGATGAGTTAAGCTGCTGATTGAGGTACTTAGCAGTGTAAACTTTTGATGATGGACAATATGAAGAAAGAAAATATTTTTGACGAAAATTGACAGTTAAGTTTCCAACAATCTAGAACAGATAAGCTGCTGACGGACGAGACAAGATTAATTCTAATGTTGTGATCAAGTTTTAGGAAGAAGTTAGTATTTCTCGATTTTCGTGCAAGAAAGTTATATAAATCATAATATTTAGATGATATGTCAAAAAGTGAAGCACGAGGTGTTCTAAGCACGAAACGGCACTATAAGCACGAGGTGTCAAATCAGAGCACGAGGTGTTGAATCAGGACACTAATTGGTGTTCAGTTACACTAAGCTAGCTTAGATTAAGCTTAATCGCGTAATGTCATCTTTGTGCACTCTACTAATTAGGGATTGATACTTTGTTAACATTATTAATTGGAGTCTAATTGACTTATTTTTATGTTTAATGACTGGTTATAGGGCTAGGTTCCACCAAATTACAATAAGATTGGCCATATAGGATCATAAGTCAAAGTATGACTAGTTTTCACTTCCTAAGCTAGGATTCACCAACTTTGGCTACACTTGGGTGTATAGGAGTGACCAGCAACGTGGTGACTATGCTAAGGATGTTTTAGAGCTGGACACATGGAAAGTAATGAGCAAAAACCCAAAATACCCCTTACAATTTAAGTTATCCCATTTCTTAGCTATTAAGTATTGATTTTGGACCAAATATGGTCATTTCTTTCCCCTTTCTCTCCAGCCACGACCTGAGACTCTCCAACTCAGTTTTAGACTTCTCTCAACATTCCTTAACCATTTCCAAGAGTTTCCAAGTGGTAAAACTCAAGTTGGAGCTCTAGAAAGCAAGATAGATCAAAACTAGTCAAGGTAACTCTACTAAGTTCTTCTTTCTAGGTCTTGTTCTTTAATTTCAATTCTCTACTTGTTCCCACTTAAGTAATAGTTTATTCAGGTCCTATTAAGTTCAAAAATCTATTTCTAAGCCTTGGGAATCAGTTTGGTGTAGATAGAAGGCAAGAACACTAGCAAAGACTCAAACTAGCTAAGGTAAGGTTTATGTTTGATTTTGAATTTGTAGTGAGTTTCCTTCATTTCAGCTCTTAAACCTAAGCTATTATTTGATGAATAATGGTCCTAGGAACCCTTATATATTGCTGAAAACATAAAATTTAAGTGGAGGATTAATGTTAAACCTAAAGTCCCAAAGATTTCTATTTATGGAGTTAAGTATTTTCATGTGTAGTAGATTAAGGTTTCTATGTTTCTAATCTGATTTCTTAAAATTAGAGTGTGTATTTTATCAATCCTAGTGTTTATTACACTTATTTAGTGGCTGGTTGCTATGGAGAAACAAGCATAAAAGTGGTTTTAAACTTTGTCCAAATCGAAAGGAATTCAAGTATACTTAGGTTATATTGAATGATCCCCTTGATGTGTATATCTGGGAATTAGATTGTTAATTGTCGTTGCAGGTTTAAAATCATGATTTTAATCATGTGGGAATATCCTAGAATTAGGGGAGGTGCTGTCCAAATATTTTTAGAAGGAAATGGCACCATTTAGAGGCAATTGGACTAGTTTTACAAGATAATGTCCCATTTCTGGTCATTTTTTATGCTAATGAACTAGTATTCATATTTTAACACTTTTGAATAGTTTTTTCAATGCTAGTTTTTGACTATTAAGTACCTTAAGTGATTTATACACTTCTGAGTTATTTTAAGATCAAGTTTCCTAAATTGGTGAAAGTTGTTATTTCGGTCATGTCCAAGTATTTTAGTGCGTTCATTTTAGAAAAATGTGCGCCTTGAATAAAAGAATTTCATGGCAGGTGATTAGCACACAAATCTCTAGAGGATATTGACCTTTTCCACAATTCATTTCTATTTAGGACACGAGGTAAGTAAAGTATTCAACTGCAACACAAGAATTACGTGTTATGTAGGTGTTTATTATTTTATTTTTTATGCCTTGCGTTTTTTGTTATGTGCATGAACATCGGCATTTTGGTTTCAGTATACATGCTTGGCATTTCTAATGTGGCATTATCATATATATCATAAGGCCATGCATGTTTTATAGAGAAGTCAGAGATATGAGACAATTTTCCAAAATGCCTTAGCAATATTGTGCAAGGCCATGTTTATCACAGAAAAGTTGAGACCAGGTAACTTTCAGAAGGTTTTGTGTCACTGTTACGGGGAAGCGGGATAAATGTTTAAGTTTCAGAGTGGCAGCCCCAAAAGGGGGGGCAAGTCTGGCGGGATTAGTCAGAAGGTTTGCCACAATATTCCTCCTCCAAGTTATATGATAGATTACACTACAGTCTCGGGCCGCCTTATCTCTTGAGCTCGACGGGATAACGATGGAATAAGGTTAGTAATGAGCCCCACTGTGGTGAGAGCTGGCCGGAGGAGAGCCCATGGGATAGTATCAGTTCAGAAAGCCCTGCAGGCGCAATGCCGAACCGAACAGTGTACACAAGACAGGGGGAAGCCAAAAGAAAAATATTTATACCAAAAAGTTTAAGCAAGCATGATCATGCATATAGTACATGTCATTGAGGAACATTTCATACATTTACTTTACTTACTGAGCTATAGCTCATTATAGTCTTGTGTTGCAGGTAATGATTGAGATGACAGCATGAGCTTGTGAGTTGGAGTAGAGGCCCAACCTTGGTATTATACATATGGATATTTTGACCACATGTGGGGGGCCTAGTTTGTGTTTCTTCTGGGATGTTTTACAGTCTCTCAATGAAGTTGTTTTTAGTTCGTTTCTTTTGGAAGCTATTACTACCTCTCGTTTTGTAATATATGCACATACTAATCTAAGCTATGTTTATAAATAAAGTTATCTATCAACTGAGTTTTAAAGAGAATAAAAAGTTCAATTTGGCCCGTATTTTTGGAATAACGAATACATGATTATTTTCTAGAAGTAACGCCCTGTAAAAGGAGAGAGTTAATAATTTCTAGTAGTAATATATGGATAAGGAGGGCGTTACACTCAGTGGCGAGGATATGTAACTACTGTAATGGCTTTTCGTAATAGAATTTGATCCGCATGTATGGTTGGACTTTTCTAACCCGAAATGGAATCGCGCTAGGAGCCAGCTTCAGGAGTTGGTGGACTTTTGCCTAGATCCATCATTGCAGAAGAAGAGGCCTGGGCTCGTTTATCGGGAGCAGATAGGGCATTACCATTCTGATGTGTCTCTACGAGTTCGTGGCAGACCTTCTCCCGAAAATTAATGAGGGTTCGAGTATTCGCCTATCTTGTATTCTGTAACTTGTGGTCGAGCATGAATAAACGACAACTTGCCCTGATTTGAGTTCTTGTTTAGAAAATTACGCCATTATGTATTTTTTATTATTTTTTGCCTGGGTCTACTTCCAATAGGCAGATCCTGTCTGTGTAACCGACGCGTAATTTATCTGGGCCTGCCCCCAAAGGGCAGACCCCAGAGGGTCTACTTCCAACAGGTAGACCCTGGCTGCGTTGCCGACCAATTATGAATCGCATAGAGGGCTCCCGCTGATGAAAGCATTAGTCACACAGCTTTTCCCGTTTTTATTGGGCACTTACTGGCGAGAATTTTATCGCTCAGCTTTTCCCATTTTTATATATGTTATCGGACGTCTGGCAAGCGTTTATTGCACAGCTTATCGTCTTTCGTACATATTCTTGGGTTATTGGCAAGCGCTTTATTGCACAATGTGATACCCATAGTACGGTCTTCTTAATAATTTCGGGAATCAGACCCTTGTAAATAGCAAATTGATAAGTAAATTGACATGACAAGCATCTTGACTCATGCCAAAACTGAGGCCTTTATTTAATAGTGAAGGTAATTACAAAGGACTTATACATAATACTCTTTCAAATGCTGTGCGTTCTATGTGTTGGGCAGGTTCTTCCTTATCTCGAGTTCCTTCAAAATATGCGCGCCGTTGTCGAGTACCTTGATTACTTCGTAAGGTCCGATCTATTTGGAATCCAATTTTGAGGAATTCCCTGTTCTGACTTTTAAGACCCAATCTCCAGTGTTGAATCGACAAACATTGACCTTCTTCGCATAATAGGATCTAGCCAATTGGTGGTAGGATGCTAAATGGATCAGGGCCATATCTCTAGTTTCCTAGGAGGTCTGTGTTGTGGCTTAGCTGTTGCTCATTTAACGAGGTGTCTTTCACCACTTCAGAACGAAGGGTCGGAAGGCCGACTTTGGTCGGGATCACAGCTTCCGACCCGTAGACTATAGCGAAAGGTGTTCTTCCTGTCGACCTTCGTTCAGTAGTTCTGTAAGCCCACACTACAGCTGGCAGCTCTTCTAGCCACTTTCCCTTGGCTTTCTCTAATTTTTCCTTTATGTTGCTGAAGATTGCCTTATTAGTAGCTTCGGCGAGGCCATTTCCCTTGGGGTAGTTGACAGATGAAAAGCTGATCTTGATATCATACAGATCACACAGTTCTTCGAGTTTGGCACTTTGGAACTGCGTGCCATGATTAACGTGTATCTCCTTCGGGATCCCATACCGGTAGATTATGTTCTTTTAGATGAAATTAATCGTGTCTGCTTTGTTGATGGTGGTGTAAGCCTCAACTTCTACCTATTTGGTGAAATAATCTGTGGCTAACAGAATGTGTCTTTTACCCCCAGGGTTCCTGGGAAGCTCCCTACGATGTCTAGACCCCACTTAGTGAAAGGCCAAGGGGTTATGTTCAAGTGGAGTTCTTCCACTGGTTGATGTTTCATAGGGGCAAATCTTTGGTATCTGTCACACTTCTTGACGAATTGGACTACCTCTGTCATTATGTATGGCCAGAAATATCCAGCCGTCATAGCCTTATAGGCGAGGCTCCGTCCGCTAAAGTGGTTTTCGCATAATCCTTCGTGAATCTCTTCCATCAACTTTTGGGCCTCCGTCGGGCCCACGCACCTTAACATTGGTCCCATTGCTGATCTTCTATACCATTGGCCCTTTACGATGGCATATTGAGCAGCTTTAATTCTAGTCGACCTAGCCTTAGCGGGGTCTTCTAGTAGCTTGTCTATCGTCAGATACTGTATAATCGGCGTCATCCAGCATTCAACCTCAGGTTTAGCCATGCACACATGGTACGCAAGGCTCTCTGCAGGATCCCTTGCGTACTCGTTCTCCAGTAGCACCTCTGTATGCTTGGTCGTTCCTCCTAACGAGGCACTTTTGGCTAACTCGTCGGCCTTCTGGTTCATCTCTCTAGGCACTTGCTCAATGTCGAATTTGCTGAAACCGGATTTTACCCCCATCACCCTAGAGAAATACCTATGCAGCCTCGGCTTCTGTACTTCGAAGTCTCTTTTGATCTGACCCACTATCAGCTGTGAGTCGGTTCTCACTATAATACTTGTTGCTCTGAAGTGGGTAGCCAACTCTAGGCCCTGGAGCAGTGCTTCGTATTCTGCTTCGTTGTTGATTGCCTTGAACCCGAGCCTCAAGACTCTCTCTACCTTGAGTCCCGTAGGGGTCTGCAAGACTATCCCGGTGCCAGACCCCGAAGTGCTCATGGATCCATTGGTGTAGAGCGTCCAAGTTGAGTTATCCGCAGCTATAGGTGTATGTGACGGGTTTTATGGGTCTTCAAAGGACTAGATTTCTACTAAGAAGTCCGCTATGACCTGCTCCTTCTTGGACACCCAAGGCTAGTACTTGATGTCGTATGTTCCTAGCTCGATGACCCATTTGGTAAAGCACCCTGACAAATCTAGCTTAGCTAGGATCTGTCGGATGGGGAAGTCCGTGTATACCACGATCAGATGTGCTTCGAAGTACTGCCTCAGTCTCTTCTTAGCATTTACCAGAGCTAGAACTAACTTTTTAGCCATACTATATCGTGTTTCTGCGTCTAGTAGTATTCGGCTTGCATAAAATACGGGCTTCTGCTTGCCTTCCTCTTCAGTGAACAACACCGCACTGACTGCCACCTCGGACACTGCCAGATACGCATACAAGCATTGTCCTTCCTTCGGTGAAGACAAGACATGAGGGTGGCCTAAGTATTCTTTAAGTTCTGTCAAGGTCTTATCCTGCTCCTTCCCCCAGGTGATCGAAGAACTTTTCTTGATACACTGAAAGAAAGGTCAACATCAGTCAAACATCCTAGAGACGAACCGACTGAGCGCCGTACTTTTCCTGATTAAGCGCTGAATTTCTCTGACCGTCGTGGGTCTCTATATGTTCGGAAGATAACTGGGTGGGGTTAGCTTCAATGCCCCATCTGCTCACTTTATGTCCTAAGAATTGGCTAGAGGATAGTCCGAAGGCGTATTTTTTGGGGTTTAGACGCATTTGATAATGTCTCAAAATTCGGAAACATTCGTCTAAATGCTTCAGGTGGTCTACAGTTTTTTTACTTTTCACCACCATATCATCGATGTAGACCTCCATCGTTTTTCCTAGCAACTCGGCGAACATTTCATTCATCAGCCTCTAGTAGGTTGCTCCCGCATTCTTCAGGCCAAATGGCATTCGTTTGTAATAATACAGACCTCGCTCTGTGATGAAGGCCGTATGGATTTAATCTTCATCGTACAACGGGATCTGATTGTAATCAGAGTAGGCATCCAAGAAACTCATTCTGCTGAAGCTGGCCATAGCGTCGACTATCTGATCGATCTTCGGTAGGGAGAAACTGTGTTTTGGGTAGGCCTTGTCTAGGTTGGTAAAATCTATGCAAGTCTGGTCATCCCCATTCTTCTTTTTCACTACCACGGGGTTGAAAACCCAATGGGGATATACACACTCCTTAACCAAACCATTCTCCATCAGCTTTTCTACCTCTTTATTAATGGCCTTGTTCTTCTCTAGTGCAAATTTTCTAGGTTTCTGTTTTATAGGGGGGAAATTGAGGTCGATGTTCAACCGGTGGCAGGCGTGTTCAAGATTTATCTCGGGCATATCATTGTGGGATAATGCGAAGATGTCCCTGTTTTTCCTTAAAAATTTCATCAGCCTATTCCTCTCTTACTCTGGTAATAGGACTCCGACTAAGACTGTTTTCTCTGGGTCTGACTTCTCTAAGGGAATCACCACCAGCTCCTCAATCGTGGTCTCCGGCTTGTCGGACTCTTCTTCAATCTGCTTCATGTATGCCGGTAGGCGATCCTTTAACTGCTATTTATCTTCTACTGGGGGCACTGTATCTCCGGTCTGCTTCAAAGCAGTCAAGAAATATTTCCTCGCAAAAGTCTGGTCGCCTCTGATGTCTATTATATAAGTCTCGTCTTTCGACTGGCACCTTAAGACTTGGTAGAAAGTTGATGCGACTCCATGCATAGCATGAATCCACTCTCTTTCCATAATGGCATTGAAAAAGGACTGACAGTCGATGACAATGAAGTCCATGTCCAGGCATCTCTCGACGGCAGAAACTTTCAATGTTATAATGCCCAAAGGGCTGACCTTGCTGCTATTGAAAGCGAATAGGTGTTGGTAGGTTGGCCTAAGTGCATTTCGTTCCAGACCCATGCACTCGAAGGTGCTTAGGAACAGCATGTCAGCGTTGCTGCCACTGTCGACCAGAATTCTTCCCACCATTGAGGAGTTAATCTGCAACTTTATCACTAGAGGGTCATCATGGGGCAGACGCACAGTGGCTAAATCTTGATAAGTAAAGGCGATGGGCACGGTGGAGGCGTAACTTTCCTTCGTCGTCAGATGATTCACTGAATGTCCCAACCCTTTCAAGCATTTTGCCCTTTCCTCGATTCTTTTCCGGAGCCTTGCCTTCCCCTCTTGACTTTGGGTCGGTTCTGGTTTGCCCACAATCATTGGCACTATCCTCAGAGGCTATTCTCCAGACCCCGGAGCTTGGGTCTGCTTCCCTTTGTCTTGGCCAACGATACTTTCCTTGGGCTAACCCCCACTTTTCTTCACGTACTGCTTCAGCTTTCTGGCCTGGATGGCCATCATGACCTGCGCGTAGAGACTGCGGCAATGGATAGTGTCGTGGCCATGGTCCCTGTGGAACTGGCAATACTTGCGTTTGTTTTTCATATGGTCTGGAACGCCAGACTTGGGGGGGTCTCTAAAAATACTCTTATCTTTGTTCTGGAGAAAGATCACGTCTATCGTCGTATCTAGCTCGAACTTTGGCAGGGGTCTTTAAATATCTTTCTCCTTTTGTTACTTTCCTGACTGGCTTGGCTCGGGGTTGCCTGCTTCAAAGTCTGCTCTTAGGCTTGTGCGGGCCTTTTCACTCCTTGCACGGTTGGGGTCTGCGCCGGGATTGTCGTTATCGCCGCAGAAGCCTTGGGCGCTTTCTGATGGCTTTCCAGTATTCTAAAGACTCCCTCTGACTTTGCCAATACGTCGGACACGTCATACGGCAAATTCAAGAGCAGATGGTCTGAAAGCATCGAACCCAACTGCAGGCCTCTGACGAAAGAGCTTGCAGCTTGGATTGAGTCGGCATCATGGATTAGGGACATTATATTCAAGAAACGAGACAAATATTCCCTCAGAGATTCGCTCGCGGATTGCTCCAAACAGTCCAGGTCTCGCATAGTATTCTGCTACCTCCTAGTATTTGCATACTACTTCAGGAACAATTTGCAAAAATCTTCGAACCCATTTATGGATCTCTCTGGGAGTTTCCTGAACCACGATAGGGCTGATCTTGCCAGGGTAGCGGAGAAAACCTTGCAAATCACGGCTTCGTTTCTGGTCTCACGGTCTTCAACTCAGTTTAGTCATGTTCTCAATTCCAGAAAGAAGGGTCAGGGGTGGTCACCTGCAAGACTCTCTGATACTTAAGTCAGAAAATGTCTTAGGAGCTAAAAAGACAACTCAGATAGTCAAGAAAAAAAAACCACATATTGAAACTTAACTACGCATATTTATATGCGCGCATATCCTGAAATTAAGTACCAAGTGGCCCTTAATTTCAGGACCAGTTACCTCCTTTTTCTCGTTGCGTACTCCGGAAATTGAGGATTATGGATGCTGCAATTTCTTTTGATTTGATGTTGCCTGCTTACCACAATCTCCTCTGATATGCATCTATGCTGAGGCGAGATCGTGGTCATCTGTAGCTCGGTAAGGTTGTTCACCCAACACACATTGTGACCGGGATGGGGCATTATATACTTTGTCTGAATCTGGGGTTGAACGCCACATGGGAGGACAGAGGACCGAAAGATACTGAGAGCTCCAGACCTCACGTTGGGGGATGGTTTAGATTCGGCAGACCCCCCCTCCCCAGAAGGGTCTTTCTGAGGCAGACCTTAAATAAGGCTCTATATTAAATCTCGCGTACTTATCACATCCATTCTCCGTCACGTGGGACTCTCGTGCTGTCTAAGGAGTCCCTTTGGGAACCCTTATTAAATTTATTCTTTATATCCTTTTGTCTCTCTGCTTTCATAGCCACGTGGCAACCATCACTAAGATGGGCCCCACAATATTTATATAAATCACTGTCTTAATTATGTTAATGAATAAAGCCGTTAGAAACGATGAGATCAAATATAATATACATTGTAGGTGAGTTATTAACTCTTTCCCTATAAATAAAGTGAGAGAGATATTGAGAAAGGGAACGATAAATCCAATAGAAAAATTTGTCAAATTGTAATCCTACTGAATACTTGGGCCTTGTTTGGAACCCGGATTTTATGGAAGAAAACAATATTTTATGGAAGGATTTTCAGATTGTGGTGTTTGAAACAAGAAGGAGGGAGGTGAAAAAAAAAAAAGGAAAAGTTGGAGAGAAAATTTAATGAAGAACTATATATGGATTTCTATTTTTCAAAAAATATTGCGAGGAATGTAATATCCTCAATTCTGAAACGACACCCAATTCCTCACATAATTAAAGAGCCAATAATAACGTGATTACATAGCATTTTTAATTATATTATTATCATGTCTGCATACTATTTCAAGTTTTAATTTTAAATTATTATGAATACTAATGCTTATTATCTTTTAAAATAATTTACAGTGAAATGCTCTAGAAATGCTCTTTGGTACAAATTTAACGTGTATTAAGTCAATTATTCAATTTTGATTAATGGACATTTTATTTAATTAATAAAAATAATTTACAGAAATTAGTATTTAACCCAATTATTTGTTTTTGAGTTCATTTTTTTTTCTCTATATGTGTGAATAGGTTAATTTCTAAATTACTGAATCTTATGAATATCTTAATTCCACATAGTAAATATATTAAATATTGTTATAATTTAG
>JXTC01000184.1:19347-51146 GCA_002914845.1 Trema orientale
ATATATTTTCTATGTACGACCATATACCTATATGATTATGTTGGAGTTAGCTTGTTTGTTGGTAGATTTTACTTCTTGTTTACAAAGAATGATATTGAAGTACTGATAGAATTGACTTTGGAATTCTCTATCCTTTTGTGTTACAATGGTAATTATTTTTAGAAAATTATTTTGTTATGAGAAATTCCCGATTAATATAAAAGTTTTGCTAATTATGATAAATATCCTGAAATAAGTTTTAGCCATGTTACTTATTATTGTTGCAAATTTATATGAAAGCAATGGTATGAGTTCTTCGTAAAGTATGTATTGATTGTTTTTGTTTTATTTGAAAAATTTATATAGTAAGAGTTGCTAGTTTTATATATATACTAGTATGTACGTTAGGCTTTAGACATATGACCAAATAAGTTGGTAACTGGAATTATGGTAGGATCATGTCAGTTGTACCTTGAGCGAAGAGCATTTCACAAGGAGATAAAAGTTCGGACTTGAGGTAAGTAACGTCACACCTGCAATGTAAGAAATTCTTTGTTTCCGTGAATCTGTGAAATATGTGGATATGGAATTTGTGAATATGTGTACATATACATTTATCATTCAGCTTTGCATGGGATATGAACACATAGTGTATTTATATTGTCTGATGAGTATTGGTGAATAGAGTGTAGCGGGCCAGCGCCCAAATATGTGATATGGTTCTTTCGGGAACACTCTGGTTCCTTCGGGAACACTCTGGTCCTTTCGGAGATAATATGGTTCCTTCGGAAACACTCTGGTCCTTTCGGGGACAATATGGTTCCTGCGGGAACACTCTGACGGCGGTATGGGGTGGACCTCTGCAGTACACAGAGGGGGTTTAAGATGTATTTGGGACTCGAGACCTCCATACTGCTCATGATATGTTATATGAACTCTGAGTGGCTCAGTATGCGATTCACGGTCTTGTCAGGCAATGCAATATACACAGGGATCCCAATCATATGATTATCTGTTCTCTGTCATGTGCACTTTACATCAGCATACGTTGCTTACTGAGTTTTATACTCATAAATATTCTTACATTGCAGAGGATACTAATGTGAGTTAGAGGAGGAGCGCCGAATTTCTGACCGCGGCTTGTGTATATGAGCATTTTGACCTGTGGTTTCTTGACAGAGAATTTTGTACATGTTTTGAGTATATATACTATGTATATTTATGAGAGGCCCACTTTGCCAGGGTGTATATATGTATAAATTATATTGTGTACAATTATGAGTGAAATTTCCCGTTTCTCCCAAAAAGTTTAAAAAGTTCTAAATTTTCACCATTTTATCAATTCTAAGTCGAGTGGCGTCTCCCGATCTCACTGAATATTTATACGAATATCTTTACGTACGCGTGTGGGATCGGGGGACGTCACAAGGAAAGTCAAAATCATTTGCTTTTTTTTTATTTGATCGCTCCTCGTCCGCCACTTCTCCTTTAACTTCTTATTTCCATGGAAAGAAACAATCAACCTCATCTTCTCATCTCCTTTGGCTTTGAATCAGTCACCCTTAACCTCTGATCTCATCTTCAACAGCTATTAACATTGGGAAAAGAGGTCCAACAATGAAGTTTGAAGCTTTCTTCTTCTATTCTTATCTTTAGAGGTCCAAGCTTGTCTATGCCTACCTTCAACAATCAAATGTGTGCTAGTTGTTATTCTTTATTTTTATTTTTCCATAAAGGCATTTTCACAAGCAGTTGGCGAAACAAATACCAAAACAGAGTCAGTGATAGAAATTGAAAGCACACATAGAGTAGAAATGAACGAGAGACACGGAAAGTACCAGCAATGGCCGCCCTTGTTGTCTCTGAGGATGTTCAAGTGCTTTGAACATCACAGGAAGTAAAAGGAGAAAGAGAGAGAGTGAACCAGAGGATTTCGTGTTAGGTTATACGTGTATAACCTATTATGGGCCACAGGTTCTTTAAATAACAGTTATATATTAGGGCTGGCTAATTAAGTAGAGCCAATTAAGTGATCTAATTTTAGGCTCAGGAAATTACCAATTAAGTATGGACTCTGTAATGTATGCTTATCCTATACTAATCTAATAAGGATTGATGGGGTCTCTATTGGCTACTAGAATATAAAGGCATAAGTATTAGGGTTTTGGTCCCCAAGCCAAATAGAACGTATGCTCTTCTTCTCTACCTCCATCAATAGAGAGAGAACCATTGAGCATACATAGAATATTCTGGCTATGGAAGACCTCTAACCCTCTAGCTCTCAATTTAACACTTCCGCTACGATGTTCATCGTCTTTGGCTATGGATTCAGGTTTGTCTTAGTTTCTCAACAAATTTTTTCCTGACAATTTGGCATGATAGATTCTAGGATTGTATTTAGTTTAACAATCCATTATGTATATCTAACAAGTATTATCAAAAGCAGGAAATCATGTTAAATTGCTTAGGATAATTATGTATGTCTCTATTTTGTGATATCTTTACCTATTTGATTTTTTTAGGGTTTAGATATAGCATGTATGATTGATGAATTTTTCATGATTTTATTGAGATATCGAGTATCTGAGGGTTGAATTCTGAGTTTTAGGTCATAAAGTTTGTAGATTAGGGCGAAAAACAAACGGCTTTCAAGAATAGACGGGAAGACGAAAAGGTTATAAAGCGAATCCAGGTATTGTTCTTGTCTAGGTCAAGAGTTTATTTATATTAGATCACGATCCGAAACATTTTGTAAAAGGAAAAATTTTAAACGACCAATTCCGCTGCATCTCTTGATTTTACAAAACTATGGTGTTCTTGAAAATAATTTTATAAAAAATATTTTCCGGGAATTTTTCCTAAAAACTCCAGCAAAATATTCATCTGTTTAGGCAATGGTAACATAACTTCAGTAGAGGCTATATAAGGTTATTTAGATTACAATTAAAGACTGGTTAAATTTTGGATCTGGTGGGTGGTCACCTTCTTGATTCCCAACAAAGAGATCCACAGAAGAACAAGAAGACAATCTCCTCGAACCGATTTCTCCGGGATGGCCGAAAAAATACCAAGGATGGTAAACCCTAGTGCTGGCCAATTTCTGCTATCATTTTCTCTCTGTTATGCGTGTGACACTCTCTTTCAATGGGGTATTTCACATGTAGTTCATATTCAGTGTTGTTAGAGAACTTTTCTCTTAATTATAGAGAGATTAGTAAAGCCTAATGGGCTTATTGGGCTCAACTGATCATCAAATAACTATTGGACTTTAATTTGAGCTAGACAGGGGACCAAATGGATCCATAAAGCCCAAGCTCCAATGGACTATATACCCACTATTATAATTAACTCTTAATTATGATTGTTGGACCTTGTCCATTAATATTGGGGCACACCACTATAGGCCCAATATTGAACTCTTAGACTAAATGTTATTTATTTTTCTGTGAAGCTTATTAACAATTAATTAGCTTGATCCATTTAGCATATACTATACCTGCAGACATACTCCCAATGCAATGCCATACTAGTAGGGTGAAATTATCGTATTACCCCTCTAATATATATTTACCTTTGAGTTGCCATTTTTCATCTAATAAAAAATAGTTGACTACAGTGTTTGTATCTGCTCATACTAACACAGTCAAATTCACATAGTGAATACCGGGGCCCTGGTTTATATTATCCAAGTACTTGAAAAAACTCAAACTGACATTATATGTATGGTGTCCATTATGAGAAACGTTCTACACATTTCATATACCTTATCTTCCAAGATTCCGGAGTTCGAACCATAAATCGGAACTAGTCCTTTAGTAACTTAAAAAGATAAAACACATGAAAGTAAGTTCGTTAATCACTAGGATTAAGATTTTCTACAATAGTGCTAAATTAGTGAAAATAGATTTTTGAGTTACGACACTTAACCTCAAATTCTAATTCACTAGGTCCTATTCGATGCTGTTATAACTTTCTTATAACACACTAGTGTTTCTATCCGAAGACTCACTTCGATAATTGGAGACTTCATTATTTAAATAGATAACACTACATTCTATGGCATAGTAAAGTATTCCATCTTCAATATGCAGAATGCAAATAATTTAATTTAGACATAATGAAATAAAGAATATAATGCCTCCCACATATGAACTCATCATACGAATAATTCTTTATTACTCATTTCATGTCTTGGAATCTTTTAGATGTTTGCATAGGATAAATATACACATCACATGTATATCAATGGGACATAAATGAAATAGAAATCTATAACATGGAATTTATTAATAACAAATAGATACTTAATAATCCATTAACTATTGTTTATAATGTCTAAATAATAAACTGCTTTATAGAACATTATTCTAACATCTTTCATCATCAATTTGCAACTGACTTTATAAACAATCTTGGATTAACACACTTATGTGAATAGTAGGATCCGTATCTATTCACTATGTGTATTTGGGTACAAGAGCTAAATTAACTTTATGACAAACAAAATTGAGAAGCATACCCTTCTTTATATGCGAAAAGGCATGATTGGGACAATCAACTTTATACATCCAGCTCTTTTGCAAAAGAAACAGACAAATTCCTTATTTTGTTTCCTTTTGCACTTTATGCTGTAAAGACATAACTGCAGCTTCCTTATCCTTATTCATTTTCCTTATCCTATCTTATCTTGAGAAGTACATGCTAAGTGAGTACTTTTAATCTTTTCTCGCTTCAACCTATCTTCTTCTTGCATGCTATATCAAAAGAGATCATTTGTACTTAAGGGTGTTATAACCTTGCCTAACTAATTTGTGCAAGAAGAGAGATAGAGACTGAATGCACGAGCAAGTCTTTCAACTACTCTAACTTAAGTGCCTTTAGTTTGGAAGCGAGATTAGACATCTCCATAATGTACTCCCTTATGTTCCCTTAATCTTTATACTAAATTGAAACAAGGTTCCAAAAAAATGGTACTCATTTCGACCTTTTTGTTTTCAATAAAACGATCTGTAATTGCTTTAAGGAACTACTTAGTGTTTACCTCCTCACGTATAACGCCCCTTATGATTTCTGTAATGGAGTATTGCATGACCATGAGACTTATGCAATTAGAACGAATTTACTACTCAAAATTCTCATTAAGGCAAGCTAGCCACTAGGATGCTGACACATCATCCCCTTGTAGCTTAAGTTATCTTACTTTTCAAGGCATAAATTGCCTATAAATAAGGGGTACACCCCCATTTGTAAACAACTATTTTTTTCAGCTCCTAACTCCATCAATAATACTATCTTTTATTTGCTTTCAACCGATCTATCTCTCTCTCTCTTGCTCTTATACTTATCCGAGACCCTCAAGCTTTCTCTCTTTCTATCTCTTTCCTTTGTGTCTGTTGCACCCGTAGCTATCATCTAACACCACCATTAATTCTTTTCTTTCCAATCATCACCGTTACCTCCACCATCCTCCTCTCTCGGCTTTGGGAAGTTCTCACTGAATTTGTAACTTCTACCTCTTCATCTCTTACATATATATTTGTATCTTGTTTACATGCAATTAGTCTCTCATGGGTCACGGGTTCTCCTTGGTATTGTGCATGTGATCTTCTCACTTTATTAGCATGTTTCCACACATATATATACTTAAGTTTGACTATTAGATCATTACACACTTATATAAAATCATTTACACATACATATTTATGGTTTTAGTCTATTTGGTGGAGTTGTGGGGCTTTGATTCTTATTCATATGTTGACCCATTCTATTAATTTCTCTTACATACTCTAGGCCCATTATATTTCACATACCACTTTTCTATGATTCTACTATTTTTGTATCATTTTCCAACTATTTCCATTATCTCATTATTCTTATCTCACTTTGTCTACTAACTCGTACAACAAGCTTCTTTGTATGCAGCTTCTAACCCTTGCACTTCAGTGATTTGTGGGCCCCGAGCTACTCTCCTCGAACTCTATGCTTGAACTGTTGCACAATTTGGGATTTCGTGTTCTCTTATAATTCCTCACCTATTATTTTTGTTATTATTGCTACTATTATCGTTATTATTGTTATATCTAATCCCTTTATTTTATGTATCTAACCCCTAGTTGACATTATGGTCGGTTTATTCGCTTCCGTTAACTAGATTCTTTTATTATTTCTGCATTATTATATTATTGTCGATCCGTAAGCTAGTTATTCCTGCAACGTACAAGGACGCCGTGGAAAGTGTCGTTCTTTATTGCGACCGCCTATCGGGACTTCGATACGTAGTGTCAACGTTGTAATAGCACTTACGTTATTATTTCGCCATTATTATTATCGTAAGTACGTTATCTCTACAACCGCTAACGTAGCAAGGACGCTGTGGGAAGTGTCGTTTTCTATATCGACCACCCATCAGGACTTCGACAAGTAGACAGTGTTGTGATAGCTCTTACACCCGTGCACTCTTTATAATCTAACAATAATCCCAGTTATTCTCTGCTTTGTTTTAATTAATCACATGTCCTGTTAATTAATCAGAGCACGAGGTCAAATCCCGAACACATTCAAATACTTTAAAATATATAAATCTACACAACAGAGGTTACTTTGGCAACATGTTGTTTGAACTCATTTATTTCAAAATATTTAAATATATAGTGCAAAGAAAATAATAACCAAAGTGCCCAAAATATTAAACTGAAAATTTCAATGCACAAATAATAATGGATGACCGACTGAGTTCCAAGCACTTTTATCAACTCTTAAAGCCAAATAAAGTTTTTAACGGATAAAGTGTGGGTCGTACTAAAGCTGAGTTAAGAAAATAAAACTGATTAGTTAAGTTTCAGGTTGGAACTCCTTGAATTGAGTCGAAAACGACTCAATTCTACCGAGACTATGTACCTTAATTAGGTCAAAAATTGACATAAAAAAAAAATTGCTCTTTCCCCAGGTAGTGGTGTTGCAGCGCCAGTATGTGGTGCCGCGGTGCCACCGTGCTTGAATGGTGGCGCTGTGGCGGCACTTGTGTGGCACCGCGGCGCCACCACGATTGAATGGTGACGCCACGGCGCTGCAGCGCCAGCTCCCTGTTCTGGGCGCCGCGGTACCAAATTTCGGCCTTAGTGTTAATTACTCGATTTTAAAATCGGGTAAGTTTCTTTCAAGATTCAAATTTCTTGCTACTAGTTCTTTGATTGATAATCTTTATAAATTTAAAATAATTGCCTCATCAATTTAATCTTGCATATTAAGAAATATGGTACAAAAGTACAAATCAATTAAAAGAATTTCTCTATGTTATGACACAAGCTTTTTTTGATATATCTCTTAATAGAGAATTGATAGCTTTGTGTCAGATGAAATTCTTAACCTACTTAAATTAACGGACTTTAAAATCTGTGTTAGGTACATTAAGGAATACAGATAAATATAAGAAAATCAGGTATCAACAAGAGTTTTGACATCTTAGAGCTAATTTATACTAATACATGTAGACCATTCCATATAGTTATCTGGAATGGCCAACGGTATTACATTATGTTCATAGACAATTATTCTCATTAGGGGTACCTATTTTGGTTCATGAGAAGTCTCAATTCCTGGATGTGTCTAAGTTTTTTCAATGCTCAAGTTGAAATTCAACAGAGCTAGAAAATTAAAGCTGTCAAATCTAATCATAGTGCATACTATAGTAGGTAAGACGGATAAAGTTAACAAAGTCCAGAGCCCTTCACTCAGTTCTTAGAGACATACAGAATCGTCCGACAATATGAAATACTGAGGAAACCTAGTATTAAATAGTATTATTCAATGATAATAAAGCAAACTTAAGGACATAGTAAAAAGTATGATTAATCATTCTTCTTTACCTAAATCACTCTAGGAAAGAAACCTAAAAACTGCAGCACACATACCAAACAAAGCTTCCACTAAAGATGTAGCTAAATACCCCATATGCACTATAGACAGGTAAGAAGCCTAGCATTAGGTACTTGCATGTCCGGGGTTGTCCAATTAAGGTTAGGCCACAGGCCATATGGAAAGTAATTGGACTTAAGAATTTTAGCTTCTATTTTGTTCGGTACTTTGAAAAGTTAAGATGATTCATTTTTATGATATCTCTTATAAATCTTTTTCAAAATGGGAAAATATAAATTCCTTGAGGATGTTAAGTTTAGGGGGAGAAAAGGTTAAGAATATTATTTTTGAGGAGGAATTCATTTCTCTTCCTTCAGTTGTAATTTAAAATGTTCAGGTTTCAGGCTTCTATACCTGACATTATTCAAGATATAAATTTGGATCAAGATAATATTCAGTAACTCCCTATCCAAAATAAGGAAGTTGCTCCAAAAGAGCAAACTTAACAACCTCAAGAGAAAGTGACATGAAGGAAATCCACTAGAAAAAAAAAAAAAGAGAGGTACAACTTCAGATATTTATGTTGTTAATTTTCAAGAACATGTGTTTAATATGGGAGTAGAAAATGATCCAATTATTTTCACTTAAGCTATAACAATGTTCTAACTCTCAAAGTAGATTGATGCCATAAAGAATGAGATGAAATCCATAAAGGACAATGATGTTTAAGATCTTGTCGATATTTATGTTCGTCTAGTTCCAATGGTTTCGCTCCGAAGGAAGGCATTATTTATAAAAAGGCTTTCTTTCTAGTTTTAATGAAAGACTCCTTCAGGATAATTTTTGCATTAGTAGCTCATTATATTCTAGAGTTACATTAGGTGAATTTAAAGACTACCAATTTTCCGTTAAGATATTATAAATTCCATCAAGTTTTTTTCTCGTTTAATTTTGAGGAAAATTCAGTTGATGGTCTTATATATCACAAGTTCAGTAGGAGCAAGTTTATTTTCCTGATTTTGTATGTCAATGACATACTTTTGGCTAGTAATGATATAGGTTTGTTGTACAAAATCAAGAAATTTCTATCGAAGGATATTGATGTAAAAGATCTTGGAGACATCTCTTTTATGCTAAGGAATATAGATATATTGAGATCATTCCTGACGTATCTTTTAGTATATCACAAAAGATCTATATCAATAAGGATTATGTTTTAAGAGATACGCCTATTGGCTAAGGGTGATAAATACAATCTCAATCAGTGCCCATAATGATATTAAAATTAAGGAAATACAGAAATTCTCTTATGCATTGGCAGTAGGGAATCTTATGTATATTCAGGATTGTTAAGTAGATATTAATAACCCTCGTATGGATCATTAAGCAGCAGCAAAATGGGTTATGCAGAATTTAGAGAGAACGTTAGTTTATGTGCTCACTTATCAGAAATCGGAGAAATTTCAGAGATCATTGGGTATTCCGATTCTGATTTTGTTGGATACGTGTATAGTTAAAGATCCACTTCTAGTTATATATATATTTGCTAAATAGAGGAGCTATTTGGAAGAGTGTTAAGTAAATACTCACAACTTTTCACTACAGAGCAAAGTATATATATCTTGTTATAAGGCATCGATTTATGGAATATAACTGCGGAACTTTATCACCAAGCTGCAAGCTGTGGTTGATGGTTTTTAAAGACTACTAAAGAATTATTGTCATAATTAAGCCGCATTGATGTGTTCCAATAATAACAAAAACTCTTGAAGTCAAGGTACATAGACTTTAAGTTATCTATTGTTAAAATAAAGTATTCAGAGTTGACAAGTGTCTAAGGAACATCTAAGTACAAACTCCATGATATTGGCCACTCACCAAAGGTTTATCACTTAAGGTGCTTTCATGAGCATGTTGCTCATAATGGTGTTGTATTTTAAAGATGTGCAGTTTCAGTAGGAGTTTATAGTTTGGTCCAGATGTTCATTAGTGACACTTATTTCTTGATTAATTTCTGCAGAATATGATCGATGGATTTTTTGTAAACTTTGAATTCAAATATGATATTTATCATATTATTATCTTTCTTACTGCAGTTTAAGCATAAAGTTTACGGTAATGCATTAAGAAGAAAGACTAAAGTTGATCTCATTTCAGTTTAAAGTAGGACCAGATGGAAATAGGCATGTAAGATCATTTTTCGTGTAATTTCCATGCCACACATCCATACTTGATCTGTGTCATCGCGTGTATGATTTGGTAATCATTAATGGGTTTAGTTGCCTACCTAAGTGCAATGAAGGCCGCTTTGGTTTCATGTTGATATACAAGATGGTTCAAATTGTCTTAAGGAGTAATTTCTTAACAGACAGTAATAAAGTGCGCACTCAAGTTTTCATTATATAATTGTCTCAGGAAAAAAATATGTAGGCCAAGTGGGAGATTGTTAGGTTATACACGTATAACCTATTGTGGGCCACAGGTTTTTTAAATAACAATTATATATTATGGCTGTCTAATTAAGTGAGGCCAATTAAGTGATCTAATTTTAGGCTCAGGAAATTACCAATTAAGTATGGACTCTGTAATGTGTGATTATCCAATACTAGTCCAATAAGGATTGATGGGGTCTCTATTGGCTACTAGTATATAAAGGCATAACTATTAGGGTTTTTTCGAGCCAAATAGAACGTATGCTCTTTTCCTCTGCCTCCATCAATAGAGAGAGAACCCATTGAACATACATAGAATTATGGCTGTGGAAGACCTCTAACCCTCTGGCTCTCAATTTAACGCTTCCGCTACGATGTTCATTGTCTTTGGCTATGGATTCAGATTTGTCTCAGTTTCTCAACAAATCTTTTTCTGACAATTTGGCATGATAGGTTCTAGGATTGTATTTAGTTTAACAATCCATTATGTATATCTAACATTTCGTTCATGTTAACTTTTTTTATACAAAATCTTATTCTAATTCCAAACGTGAGAATTTTTTTTTTAATTTTTTCTTTTGAATGTCTTTTCTTTCCTTTTTCTCCCTTTTTTTTTTCATTCAAATTCTGGGTTCTAAACAGAGCCTTAGTGAAAACATAATCAACGGATTTAGGCTTTCTCTTTTGGCTGAACAACTATAAAACTCGTGTTCTTTATCAACTCTCTCCTTTAATTCCTTATTTTCAATCAGTCACATATTAATATATCTTGTGATATAATGTATAGTCCTTAGTATTACTCTAATGATACGGTACCGATACCAAAATTAGAGAGAGGATTTATATTGTAAACTTCGTATCTATAAAATCCATAGACACATTAATAAAAAAAACAAAAATCTTATACACGTGGCATCTTGCATGCACGTATTTACATGGCACCATCCCCGTTTATAATCCGAAATCACCTGGGGTATACCTTCGTAACATCACAATTTCAACAAGGACAATATCGTCATAAAACCTCTCAACAAACAGGCCTTCCATCATGACAGCGTGCCCCATGTTGTCATTCCCCTCACAAAGGTAGGGCTGGTAATTTGAACACGACCCGCCAACACGACTCGAAACCCGCACGTTTAGTTGACACGCTTGACACAAAATTGACCCGAATTAATACTATTAATTAATTTTTTATCAAAATATATTATAAAATATTAAGTAACGACTCCATAGAAAATATTTTTTAACAAATTTCTTGTGATTTAAATGAAAAATAATAAACTAATGAGCTAATTTACCTTAATAAAGTAAAACTTGAGTGAAAAAATCAAGTAAATGAATAATTATAATATTTTGAAGTATTGTAACATGTCAGTCTGACTGACGTTTACATTAAACAGGTAATCCGCAGGTAACACGAAACCCGCACGATATTAAATGGGTCGACACGAATGACACGAATTGCCAGCCCTACACAAAGGGCACCCTCCTCACGCATTAACCTAATAAATAAAAACCACTCACGACCCTCCACGTCACCACCAAATCTCGATCAATCAAGTAAATCCAATGGCTCAGATCGTATAACCACATATGCCCCTATCGTACTCTGAAAGACCCGAATGCACCTTATCAAAAGAACCCTTGTATGTGATGAGACTAACCCGCGAGCGGCGCGTGCGAAATTACGCGGCTTTGTACGAGCAACGGAAACGGAGGAACTTAAATGAGTTACTAATCTTGTTGTAAGAAAATTGATCATCGATAATTTAGTGTGAAAAGGAGGACGCTCCCTAAATCAAATCCAACAAATTTGATATTTGCATATCGATCCTTCAAAGATGTCTTTAAAAAAGTTCAAAAAAATTAAAAAAAAAAATTGAGGAAGTAGATACAAATAAGGTCCAACAACTTAAGGGAAAGGCCATTGCTCAAGACTAGAATGACGACTTAATTACCCCAGAGAGCTGCTCATTTGGATAATGTAGTCTATGTAACTAGGGTCAATATTGACGACCCATATGTCGTCAGTAGGGCATTATCCACAAAGCAATTGTTAGGGTCAAAATTCGCGCACTCATTTTCTTGCCTGCATAGCAATTTTAAGGTATTTATGGAATAATGTTATGGGGCCTTATATAGTGTCCGTTCCACATGATGTGTCAGTCTGTTACTGGTTCATTATAATTCTAATTCAAGTAGGCTTATGTGGAACTTATTTTATAAATTAGAATTATCTAGTAACAGATAGACTCATTATTATGGTGTTGGCTAGGAGTGGCAATATAGATCATGACACGATAACACGACTCGAAACCCGCACAATTAGCTGAACCTGCTTGACACGAAATTAACTCGAATTGACGCGATTAAGTAATTTTTTGATAAATTATATTAAATAATTATTTTCAAAGAAATATTTTTTCATGAATTTCTTGTAGAAAAAATAAAAAACATAAAGCTAATGAACTAGTTTCTCTTACTATAGTAAAACTTAATTAAAAAAATCGAGTAAACTAACAATTATACTATTTATATACGTTTTGACCCATCAATCTGCACGTGATTTTTATTAAACAGGTGACACGTATATTAACCTGTTAACGACACGATTTAATTAGGTTAAACACGACACGACACAGATTGTCACCTCTAGTGTTGGCATTATTGGTGCCCATAATATTTATATGTTTACAGGGTCTTTGTATTTCAGAAAAAGGGTAAATAATATTTATGATTATTAAGATAGATAGACTACAAATCAGGCCTTATCTAGTAAGGATTTGACTACAACTGGGTTTCTTGGATAATGTTCGTTTAATTATTTATTTATTATGAGATTATCTAATTAGGCCTACCTTTGCCTATAAATATATGAGATTCTATAATCTTCATAATGACGTATTCTTTTGCAAGAAATTCAAAACTACATCAGGTTTGATTCTTGCAATTTTGATCCTTGTAATTTTGATCCTTGCAAAGGGATCTAGGTAGCTTTTTGCTAAAAAAATTAGCTATTTTTCCTCTCTTTGTAGAATCACAAGTAGTCATGGCTGTTCTATAAATTCAATTGTAGATTATTGGCTCTATAATTTGGCGCCCACCGCGGGGACCTTGATCACTTGCTTCATAGCTTTTTTCTATCAATCATTGGTAATTTTGTTTCAATTCTCTACCTAGAATACTCAGGCTCTTAATTTGCTTTTAATGACTTGAATTATACTCTTCCGCCCCTGAATTTATTCCTTTGTTGATCATGTTTGTCGAATATCCATGAAAATTAAGTTATATTGGAGTTTTAATATTTTACATGTCTTATTTCATTAGTAAAATCAATGGTGATGTTAAATCTGATAGTCAATTATTTAATTTATCAACAGTCAATGAAAATAATTATTTTAGCACAAACTTGATTAATATAATTAGCGTCTGCACTATACTTTTACGTTTTTATGAGGTGATTGGTTTGATTTAGTTAATATATAGTATAGATAAATTTTACTTCTTTCATATTCGATTTAGTATATATTCCTCTGATTTATATAGATATATCTAGCCCAATAGCGTTAAATCCTAAAACCATCTTATTGGCATATATTTTTACCTAAATCCCTGCAACACTATCTTAATCATTTGTTAAAAAAAAAAAGACAAAAAAGTTTTCCTTGACATATTTTCTGAATGTTGTCCACCTCTAATTATTAACTCTATATTGTTTCCATATATATATATATATATAGATGCATTCATCATTCATAAATATAGGAAAACAATTATGCATATATCTCTTATCAAGACCATTATAGTTTGTGTTCTACATTATATTTCATGCTTATGCAATTAAATTGTCAGAAACTGGAGTACTTTACCGAAAGAGACACAGCAAGAACGAAATAAGCATTTCATATATTGTGGACATACGCTTAAGTTATTGGGGTTCTTTTATTTCCGTTTGACAATAGCAAATAATTGACATTCTTGGCTTGTTTTGTTATGAGATATTATCTATTTTAAATCTGTAGTCAATTTGAGATTCGCTTCTTTTTATTATTATTGGTAATTACTGAAAAATTGGATTACAGTGAATTAAATAATAGGGTTTCGAAAGTTCCCAACTACAATTTGATCGGGTGAAATAATTATCATTCATATTGATTATATCCTTGTTACTTTCTCAGCAAGTTTTGACGTGTAAATTTGAAGAAACGCATTCAAGAAATAAAATGTGCATATTTGGTTCACCTATTTGAATGGGTGTATTTGAATGAAAATTGTGGAATATGTTTTATAATTGGAATGAGAGATATTTAAATAGAAAAATAGTGGAATGTGTTGTAATTAGAATAGGAGTATTGGAATGGACCATTCAAAAACACCTCCCCCTCCATTCTCATCCAAGACACAAAAAACCATTCCAATGGTTGATTTTTCTAATGGACTATTTGAATGGAAAAATTGAATTATTGAAACAGACACATATTCTAAAAGATCATTTGAATAGAAAAACTGAAGTTGTTGAAACAAACACCCATTCAAATGAATTTTCCATTCCAATGGAATGGAATTAGTGAACTAAACAGGCCCAAATTGTATGTCGAATGGCAATAACTTGTGTCTTGTGCATTAATGATTGTAATTTTCTGCCTATAGTCCCTGATGGCAAACATATACCATTCTCTCAAATATCCGGGAATGTAATTAATTAATTTAGTTTATTGGTAGACATGTGTCTAATATGCTTGCGAATAACGTTGGCAGAAAAAATTTGGGGCAACCTTGTCAGTTGTCAAGTACCATTCTTTACACCTCTAGTTCGAGTAATTCGTACCGAGGAGTACGGGCTGATTAAGTAATGAGGAATGGACAACAACCAATTGTAATTCAAAATTAATGAATTTTTTGAAAATTTCAGAGATAAAATTGTCCATGTGCAGAGATAGGTCTGTGTAGAACTTTATCTCATCTTGTTTTTGTAATATTTTACTTTAATTTTAGTTGCGGAAAATATATTATTATTATTGACTACTAATAGTCATTAATTTAGAATGTCTGGTTGCAGGTGATAAGCTCCTGTTTATCTCGAGTATCGGAGAGTCTAGTCAATCTACTTAGCCGAGTTGCTCTCGGCTAGGCAAAGTGAATCAACTCATTCATAGATGAGTTGGTTCATAATTTAACGTTATATTGTGAATCAAACGTATTTAATGATGTTATCTAATATATCATTTACCCCTGCAAATGTTTTCGTATTATCATCTTTATTGTTATTTTGTTAAAGCACAACTAAAGTCACTTACAATATCAAAATCGCAATTAAATACATCTAGTTTAGATGCGGAGCAACAACTACGTTTGCTTACTTTACTAGTTGATGCTTATGTGTTTCGTTAAATGTACTTGATGATGTTTGAATATTTGATAACACTATATTGATTAAAATTACATGTTTAACTGAATTTGCATGAATTTCTTGTTTGACATTGTACATAAGCCCTGCTCAAGTAAAAATCTTGGGGGTGCAGCTTCATCTGGATTGTCGAAATGAGATTTGAACCACCTATAGATACGTCCCCACAAAGGTGAATGCATTAGCGTAAGAAATTCGCTAGGATGACTCAACGCCCTCTAAGTGAGCACACCTTTCCTCTAAATTGCCGAAATGAGATCCAAAAGCTCTAATCTCTCCCCTGTTCAAGTGACCACGGAGCTTTAATTCCTCTTAGATACATGCTATCTGAGAGCCATAAGTCCCTAGTCAAAAATTAGTTAGGCGTAGTATCCTCCCACTCGAATTGGACTTAAAGTACTGTATTCGACTGGTAGATCCAGATTTCTAAAAAAATTGTTAAATGTTCTTCTACAGAAACAATATTTCAATGGAAATTGATTGAAACTTACATGAAACTTAAGTGATTGATTGTGAAACTTGTTTAATTCACGGCATGCTTGCAAATTACATGATTGATATTGTAATTGACGTTATTTGTTTTAAGATCCTATGAGATAAATTGATACTATGATTTTATTGACAAAAGCATTTGTAATATAACGATAAAATGCAAGAAAAGTGTTGCAAGAAGATGTAAAGACTTTGATTTGAACTATAAACTCGCATTAAGGAGTAAAGGGCTGATTGTTAGGGACAAAATTTGCACTACTCATTTTCTTGCCTACCTAGCAATTTTAAGGTATTTAAAATACAAATCATGCCTTATCTGGTAAGTATTCAACTAGATATTATTCGTTTAATTATTTATTTATTATGAAATTATCTAATTAGGCTTACTTTTGCCTATAAATATATGAGATTATTTACATTCTCTCTATACTGACGTATTCTTCTACAGAGAATTTGTTGGAATATTTACCCTAAAAAACATATTTCCAATTTTACCCTCTTAGTGTAAATAACTTTCTCTTATATGTAATTATGATGTTTGCTAGATTAAACTGTCTCAGTTGAATAGTTTATTTATCTGAAAAAGATTCCATGACTTTATTTGTGTATAAAGAAATAAACATGATTAAGTGTTAATTATGGGGAGACTTATTTCTTTATCTAAGTCTAAAAGAATTAGTTCACAATCTGTGAATAAAAATGGAATACTTTATTTACTAAAGATTGTAGTGTTTGTCTATCTCAACGAGAATGATGTGTCTCAAATCATTGAAGTGTCAGACTTCTGATAGAAATACTAGTACAACATAAATAAGTTATGTGTATTGAACTGGACCAGGTAATATAAAGAATTTGAGTGCCGTAACTCAATTCTTATATTACCACAAATTAGCTCTTAGCATATAGATCTTAATCCTTGACGTTTGACTGGACTTGCTTTTATAGGTTGTAGCCTTTTGATTTGTTAAAAGACTAGTCTTTATGAAATTAGAGGTGAACTCTGGCATATTGGAGGTTATGGCTTATGAATTGATGGGAACACCAAATACTTAAGGACACTATACAAAAATGCCACTTTAGGTTCTTTTAAGATTCATGGAATAATTAAATCTAAGATCTTAGTATTCACTTTGTGAATTGGTTGATAATTTTGTCTAAATGGCCATTGAGAATAAAATTATTGACAATATTATTCCTTGATAGAAAGATGGTAACTTAAAGGTAAATATGTGTTGGAGGGGTATTACGGTAATTTCACCTATCCAACTATGGCATTGTATAGGGATTCTATATGTGGTATAGAATATGCTAGATGGATCGGTTAATCAAGGTTAGTTGATTGAATCTCTATAAAAGGCATGACATTTAATCTAAGAGTGCAGTATTGGGCCTTTAGTAGAGTGTCCCCTTTATTAATAATATTTATATAAATACTATAATAAGAGTTATTATGTATTTATCATATTATTGGAGCTTAGATTATTTTGATCCATTAGGTCCCTTGTCTAACTTAATAAAGTTTATTAATTAGTTAGTGGTATTTGTGAAATTAGTTTTATGAAACTATATAAAATAGTGATTCCACACAGAACTTGGTATTTTTATAAATAAGTTTCATGAGTTGGATATATTTATAAAAATACACCCAAAACCCATATTGGAGAACAAGCCCAATCCTGTTAGACTAGGGTTAGCAGTTTTTGCCTCATATATGTAAGATACATGAGAGAAAAAAACTGCACAGTAATACACATAGTGTCACACGTATACCAAGAGAGAGAGAGAGAGGAGAATTTCAGCCACCTTAGACTAGAGAGGAGAGAAAAAAGTTTCCTATCATCTCACAGTCTCATCTTAAGTCCCGGTGTTCCAAAGAATCAAGAAGGTGTTCTTGATCATTCTCCAACGAAGGATTCAACTTGGTGCCCACTCACCTCATCAAGCAGGAGCAAGAGTATAGATAAGAAGATCTAGGATTGGAGACTTGATCACCATCAACAAGGAGATCAAGAAAGAGCATGCTACAAGAGGTAAACCCTAATCTCATCTTTAGGATTTATGCATCTATATTTGATTTATGTTATACATGATCCTATATATGATATATGCATGTTCTATGGTTATGAAAACTGTTTTTATGTAAAAAAATTTAAAACCTAAATCCGCTAATTTTTCTGCTACGTTCATGATATGATCATGTGTTTTCCATATTTGCATGCATATATATTTTTCCTAAGTGTTAGGTCAATTTTCCTTCAGAATTCAGAACTACATAAGGGTTTTATCCTTACAAAAGGTATGTAGGCAGCTCTCATGAGCACAATCCAAATAATTAGCTATCTTTTTCCTTTTATTCCAGATTTAGAATCACAGGTGGTCATAGACCTTCTATAAATTTAATTGTAGATTTTCAGCTGTAAAGAAATGACGAACTTATTGGTATCGCTTTAAAACTCTGGCTTGAAAGAGTGGTAGGAAAATCCTATGAAGCAACCTTGTGAAGTCGTCATTTTAATTTTCGATATTTATCGTAGGTTGGTAGAACTGTGACATATGTTGTCGCCTTACGGGTAAAAAATTATGGTGTGGGAAAATTGGCACTATTTTGGCAGCCAAATAAATATTTTCATATAAAACGACGACATTTATCATCGCTTTATATAATAGGGTACCAATCTAGTACGTATTGTTTTTCTTTACCTATCTATAATATTACTTTGCCTAATTAAAATTCATCACACATATCTTTTCATAGTAAAAGGTGGAGAGAGAAAAATATTAAATAATATATATTTATTTTTATTTTTTTTAATTACTCAAATTGTGGTACCCGTTAGATTATGATCTAACGACTTAAAAAAATACCTATATATAGGTAAAAAAAAAATACGTACTGGATTATGGCCCTCATATATATAAATATATGTTTTTTATTTTTATGTTTAAAAAAAAGATATAAATAATAAATATTATATCTAATTAAAATTAAAATTGTATTGCTCTAAATCGACGATAATTGTTTTTACTTTAGAGTTTAAAATGAAAAGTAAGGTGCTCAAATAATGTCACTCTAATTTTTAAGCTAAAAATGAAACGGAGTCAATTAGAGTCTCTTTGAATGAAACTAGACTAGAGACTTCTTCTGTGTTTACTTTCACTCACTCACTCTCTTTCATTTTCTCTCTAGCTAGCTCTCTCTTTTCACACATTCACTCTCTCTTTATCTTCCTCACTCACTCACTCCCTCCCTCCCTCTATCTTCACCACTTTCTACCACCTTTCTGCCACTCTTTGACACTCTATGCTGAATCTAAAGTATCTCTCTCACTCCCCCTCTCTCTATGTCCATCTCTTTGTTTATCTCTCTCTTTCTAACCTTTTTTGTTTCCCTTAACTTTTTCAATATCTCCCTCTTACTCTCTCTCTATTTATTAATTTGTATATGTTTTATTTCATATGATTTTGATATGAATATGATTATAGGTTTTTGATTTGTGGATTTTCTATTTAAGAATAGGATTTGAGGAATAAGTTGTTTACTATTTTGAGGGTTTTATTTTGAATTTAGTTTGAAAATTTAGTGATTTTGGAGGTTTTATTTGGAAAATGTAAGTTTAGTATTGTATTTGGGTTTAAACGGTTTGATTCTGGTCAAGTGGTTAGATTTTGGATTTGATCTTGGTTTGGTTGTTTGGGGATTTTTGGATTGATTATGGCATTTTGGGGGGTTAATTTGATTAAGAATTAAGGTAGCTTAGGTAAGTTTAATTAAATTTATTTTTTCTAAATTTTTTTATATGTAGTTAAGGTTTCTCCTAGATTTAAATTTTTCGATTTTATTATTATGAAATTTTAACTTTCTTATTTTGAAATTTAAATTAAATTATTATTCAATTTGAATATAATTTAAATTTTATATTAAAATTGATTATTATTTTAATGCATAAACAAAATATAAAATTTTATTATAATTATTAATTAAATTAAATTTTTATATTTGAAGTGAATATAGTAATAAATAAAAATATAATAATTTATTGTGCCTATAAATAATTTTAAAAAATTAAAAAAATTATCAACTAAAGTGACGACAAATAAATTGAGAGAAATTTTGATTTTTTATGAAAATTTTTCAAAAACATTTAAAAATCATGGATTTTGAAATTTTTTTGAAGAATTCTGGATTATAATTAGAATAATACCACTTCTAAAATTATTTAGAAAAATATCACTTTTTATTAATTGATGAGATACTTAAAATAACTAATCAAGTTAGCTAAGGTAACTTGACCAGTTACCTCAAGTAACCTAAGTAGTTACCTCAAGTACTATTGGAAAATACCAGTTTTGAAGAAAAAAGTGATATTTTTTTCTAAATATTTATTAAAAGTGTTATTTTTATAAAAAAATTCAAAAGTGATATTTTTCTAAATTAATCCTGAATTTTTCAAAAAATTCATCCCATCTAGGATTTTTCAATTTTTGGTACTTTGGGCCTGAATTTTGTAAGAAGCCCATAAACTACAGCTAAAACTAAGTGTAAAAATACTTAAGACATCTAAAAGTAAAGATATTTTGGTCAATATAATATTTATTCCATTCCATTCTATTAAATCAACTAAACAATAGAATATCATTTCTATTCTCATTACACTTTCACTTCATTACAATTCACATTATCATTCCTATTACATTCTACCAACCAAACATGATGTAACTGTAAAAATACGTATACTTAGCTATTTAATTATAAAAAGAGAAAAACAGATATTTATTAAAACAAAGTGTATAAAAAAGAACACAGCTTAGTTTTCTGAGTTAACGATTTGGATTCCGGGAATGAAGGCTAAGATGAAATGGTGGTAAGATGGGCTTTTATCTGTAAGACATATGGTGGACTGGATATTATCTGGTGGGATGAGTATTGGAGTAGTAGGCATAGGTGTTGAGAGTTGGAGATTCTCGTCTAAAGTGGCCGTCTGGGATGCTTGAGCTGCTGGCTCTGATGCTATAAAGAAAAACAGCCGAAAAGCGAAGTGTAATACGAATGAATGTTTTATTTGTATTCAGCTCACTTATCCATGTAAAATATACAAGAATATTTATATAGAGGTGTCGTGCCCTAGACATTTGGTAATGGGCAGACACAAACAAAAGGAATATAAAGCATTACATAAATATTAGCACTACATAAATATTAACAAACGGTTAAATTTGTGGCAGACAAAAGGAATGTAAAAGCATGTCTACTTGCATTATTTATTTCTAACGCACCTTTATTTATTTACTTTTCTAATTTTCCTATTTATTCTGGTTCTAATTAATAAATAGGAAATTCCACAGAGTAAACAAATTCTATAAAGTCTAACCTTGTGTTTCATTTTCTCGTGTTAATTATTGTTTTCTCTTATCGTTTTTAGTTGAATAAGTCAATCGTTTTACCCTTAAAATTAAAAGTACTAATTTGTTTTAATTTATGGATTTATAGGGAAGAAAGTTAGCTTTAAGAAGGGGATTAGGGTGCTTTTAAAATGATTTTTTATTTTTGGTCCTGACTTGTCTTTTTATTTATTTTAAAGGTGCTTTAATAATTATATAGGATGCAAATATAAGTTCCCGATGTTTAATTGTCCCAGTTGGTGTAAATTACCCTTATTACGTTAATACACATAAATTTCAAATTTTCACACTATATTTGGAGGGGTGGCTCTATTACCATATCTTTTTTTTTTCTCTCCTCATCCCCTTTTAAAATAATTAATTATTTATAAAAATATCTTCTTAGGAACTGACACAAATATCCTCATATAGCATTAAATAATTACTCTTATTTCTTAGCGCACCTCCAAATAAAGTAATCATATGATATTTTGGCCAAATTTTTTTTAAAAAAAGTCAAGATTTTATGCAATTCAATTTTTATAAAAATGGATGAAGAAATTGTGATTGTTGAAGATTTTGATTCTCCTAACGATTTAGATTGTAATGAGGTAAGATTTTTAATTTCAATATTATTATTATTGGTGTTTATATGTTCTTATTTTGTGTCTAAAAGAAAATAGAAATTAGATTTCTCATTAGTTGTATTATTTCTTTGGAATCTTTGTTAGAAAGGTTTGAATAGATTTTGTGATCTTAATTTTGTAATTGTAAATGTTGTCTTTTCTTCCTTATATAAGTTTTTTTTTTTAACCAACGACTTATTTCTTCTTCTTCTTATTTTTTTTCTTGGTGCGTGGTTTGGGAACCAATAGTTTGTATTTCTTTTTTTTTTTCAACAAATCATTCTGGACATTTTTTTGGGAACCAACAATTTTCATTTTTTTTTGGAACCAACGATTTATGTTTGGAAGTTAGAAGGAAAAATCATTTTTAAATGCTAGTTCTTTTTTTCTTCTTCGTCTTCTTTTATGTATATATATATATATAAAAAGGCAAAAAAAGAAATTTTTAGAGAAATATATAACAAGGGATATTTTTGTACATAATAAAAATTTATAAAGTGTGAAAAAAATTTAAAAATATTAGAAGAATATATTTAGAAAAAAAAATATAAAAAAAAAGTGTGATAATAGAGTCGCCCTATTTGGACATGCTCTGAAATAAAATGAGGCATAACGAGCTCCATGGGTCAACTTTACCCTTGGCAAAGAGTAAAATAACAAGTCTACCCCTCCTCGTCGCAACTTGTTGGATTTATCCAAGGAATCAGTCATAAAGAATATCCGATCACGGCCGTCCAGTTCCATGGTCAAAGTCAAATCCAGCAACCGGCTATCACGCGGTCAAGACACACCAAAGTAGACCACAATCGTCACCGGCTATACCGGTCGCCAATTCTCATTTCAAAACTTCTCATTTTTCATTTCTTATTCTTATTATTATTATTTTTTAATTTTTTTGGATTGCAGACGAGAAAGAAACTCGGGTAAGAAAAGGAAAGAAAGAAACAAGTCTCTGATCCCAATCTCCAACCGAAAAACCCCCAAATTCGAATTCACCAAACCCTAAGAGAGAGAGAGAAGATTGTGTAGAGAGAGAAACAGGTGGAAAGAGTCAAGGAGGGAGAGAGAGAGAGAGAGAGTGAGAGTGGGTGAAGTAGAAGCTGAAGCCCTAAGAAATTGGCTATGGCGTCGTCGAAGGTGTTGGCGTCGTCAAATTCGAGAAACTCGGATCTTTCTAGAAGGTCCTCCTCCGCTTCTTCTTCCGCTGTTAGAAAACAACCCAAACCAGATCACAACGCTAAACCCTCGCAGCAGCTTGGCTCCATGACCGTCGATGGCTTCCTTCGCAACGTTTACGACACCACTCCCGCCGCTGCCGAGTCCACTCTCCTCGACGCCCAAATCACTCTGATCGACCCAACTCCGATCACTTCAGTCTCGGCAGCTGCGGCGGCGGCGAATGATATCAATTCGGGCAGCATTGGCTCCTCCAATGCTTCGAAGACCGTCGACGAAGTGTGGCGGGAGATTGTCTCCGGGGAAAGGAAGGAGTGCAAAGAAGAGGAACCGGACATGGTAATGACGCTTGAGGACTTTCTGCTCGCCAAAACTGGTGCTGCTTCCGTCGAGGAGGAAGACGTCAAGTCGCTGCCGGCTCCACTCACCGAGCGGTTGAGCGGCGGGCTCTTCGCTTTCGATCCGATCCCGCCGAGCCAATTACAGGCGTTGGATAACATCGAGGGGTCCATAATTGGGTTCGGTAATGGGGTTGAAGTGATTGGAGGAGGAGGAGGAGCTGGGGGGAGGGGGAAGAGGGGCCGCAACGTTTTGGAGCCGTTGGATAAGGCCGCTCAACAANGCCAGGTCCAGGGAAAGGAAACAGGTGGGTGGTTTGACTGAGTTTTGCCCAAATGGAAGGTTTTTCTTATGTGTTTTTATATTTTTGTGACAAAATTTTAGGTGGGTCTTTTTAATTGCAGGCATACCAGGTTGAGTTGGAGTCTTTAGCTGTGAGACTTGAGGAAGAGAACGAACGGTTGCTGAAAGAGAAGGTACTGCATTTTCTATTATTTACTTAATGCGAAACCTAAGTTTTCTGGGGTGATAAATGTTTATGAAACTCAAGTTAGAACTTTGGAGCACACTGACCGAACAAATCACAGGGCATTTTGGTTTTTTTTTTATTATGAGGCCTAGGCATTTCCACTATTGATTAAGGAACTAAAGGTCATATTCATGGTATCTGTTGTATGACTTGTGAATTGTATTTCTTTTTGCATCTAGTCATGCAAATTAGATGCAAAAGCTTATATTCATGTTGAGGTTATTTCTGTTTTATATTATGAGACAGCTGTGTGCATATTTCAATCTGATTTCTGAGCCTTAGTTTTTTCGGTGCTCTGTTTCTGTAGTTCCAAAATATATTCTAGATACACATACATTTATGTATTTATCTACTTGTTTATATGTTTTTTGCATGTTTATTTGCCTTAAAGTTAGGTGCATGTATGGATCCGTGCTGCAAGATAAAGGCTGAAGTATTTTGTTTTTTATTTTTACCACATTCCAAAGAACTTATTTACGATCCTTACAACTTTGTTGTGATTCCATGCATGAACCCGTTATTGTATTACCTTGTTGCACGCTAAATTAGTAAGTTGTTGATTAAGTTTAGTTCAATTGGATGAAAAATTAGTGAACGCATGTAANCTTTTTCTTTTACTGCCAGCCTAAAATATTACTCTTTTTTTTTTTTTTTCACGGAACTTATCCTTTTATGCAGGCTGAGAGAACCAAGGAAAGGTTTAAGCAGGTAAAAGATTACACTTCTGATCTAACTTGTTGGTAACTTTTATATTTGTTTGAAAAGTAACTGTATTTTAATATTTCCATTATGAAATATTCTTCTACGGTCAAGTTTTACTGATTCAAGGAATAATAAAATAGAGAAAAGCTGAAAATTAGATATATTGAATAACATGATTTGCCATGTATGGAGCAGAAAGTTTAGTGCTTTGATTGATGTCTCTTCATTGAAGTTATTGGCAAAATATCTTATTTATTGACAATGATCCAACAAGCTTGAGTCGAGACACAATTCTCTTTTATTTTATTGTAGTGGGGGAAATTACAGTTTTAACAAGTGTAGTGATAACAATAGTGATGATAGTAATAATTACATAATAATAATAATAATAACAGTAATAATAAAAATGCTTCAAGATTTAGGGTAGTATCTCAAAATATTGCTATGAAGATTTCCTTGAATGAATAATGTCTTTATACTGAAGAGATTGCATGCGTATGATTGTTTTGTGTTTTTACAACAGGTTTTGTGGTTTAATTGTTTTTTTTTTTCTTTTTAAGTTTGGTGATTGTCTATCTGAAAAATTAGATGAGAGGATCATTTTCCATCTTCAACATTTATACAACAAAGATACGTAAGAAACTGTGGTGCCAGACAAAATAAAGGAAAGTCGTTACTCATTATAAAGAACTAAGAATAGTCAATGGTTGATATGCAAACTGTCTTGTCTTATTTTTGGTGCAGCTAATGGAAAAAGTCATTCCTATTGAGGAGAAGCGAAGACCGCCCCGTGTTCTCCGGAAGGTCCGTTCTTTGCAGTGGTAAGGAACAAGGAAAACAAGCTAGACAGAGAGAAAAAGGAACGCATTTGGTATGTTGGAATCTGATCTCCTAAATCAGTAGCATACTGTCTGAAACAAATAGTGGTTTCAGATATTAAAAAGGGATTGCAACCTGAATTTGAAGGGAAAATCCTTATTACATAAACAGAAAGAGTATCCATTAAGGAAGATAGATAGCTTCTTATATTGATATCTTTAGTTACTAGTAGGTATCAGCCATATAAACTTCTTGTCCCCAAATTGTTGATGCGAGGGAAAGTAGCTCATTTATGAGTATTTATATTTGTGGTATAGTTTGAGATGAGATATGACTTCTTTTCCCCAGTTGTTAATGTTGTAACGGGAAGGAGATGGTACATTATCAGTAAATTTATGGCGTAAGAGGAGATAGGTGGCTACAAAGTGTCATATTCTTATTTAAGATCTTGGTTTGTGGTTGTGTTATTAGAAATTGTAATAACCTTTGTGATTATCTCAGCGTATTCTAATTTGTTTGTTGGAATAATTACTATATTAGTCCTTGCTATCAAAAAAAACTCTCATTTTGGTTCCTAAATTGTACTGCAAAATTTATAGTTTTTGGCCTTTGAACTTTTTGAACTATTCTTGATTAGTCCTTTGACATTCGGGTATGTTTAGTAGGAGGGAAGGAAGATAGGAAGGAATGGGACCTATATTACCTAGGTCCTAGGGAAGAGAAGCTAGAAGAAGGGGAGTACTCTTCTATTAAGTGATGTTTGGTTCGTGGAATAGAATTAGAATTGTAATGAGAATTGTAATGGAATGGAATGAGAATGGGAATGCAAATTTTATTCCATTGTTTGGTTGAAAATTAGAATCATTAGTGGAATAAGAATTACTGTGTTTGGTTAATAGTGGAATGGAATGGAATAAGTGTTATATTGACTATAACAACCTTTTTCTGAATTTTATATATTTTTCAACTATTAAAATTTAGTTGATAAAAAGTTATTATTTTAACTTAAAAAGTTCATTATTTTATATAATTAATTAGTAATATCGAAATAAAATAAACTACAAAAATTTATTTCCAATTTGGTAATTATTACCATAATGATTTTAAAAAATGATAAATTATTTTTAAATGTGTGTGAGTAACTTAATCTTAAAAAAGTAACAAAAATATAGTTGTATATTGAAAATCTGGAAAATAGTATTTTTATGTGTGCAAAATGAGAAATAATATATATTATTACTATTAAAATTCTTAAATGCATGTAAGAAAGTTTACATTTGTTGTGCAAAAGAGGAATTAATGTCAATTTAATTATGACTTAAGAAATGGAATGACAATTCCTTAGTTCAAGCATTGGAAACAAAATTACACCAATTGATGGAAATAAGTTTCTATTGGAATGAGAATTCCAATTTCACTTTTTAAACCAAACATTGGAATGGGTAGTTTAGTGGAATGGTCATTCCATTCCAGCACCTATTCCACTCAACCAAATACCTCTGTTTGGTGTGAGAGGAATGAGTGAAGACCAAAATTCTTTCCCTTGTTTGGTAAAAGAGAGAAGTGGAAAAAAGAGGAAAAAATTTAGTTAGAATAACTAGTCTACCGCTTGAGTTAAATCCTTTGTTTGATCTCTTTCCTCCTAAAATCTTTTTTTGCCAAACAATCACAATACCCAAATCCATCCAATAATCCCATCATCCTTCTCCTTCCTTCCGCTTTTTCTCTCACCGTACACACCGCTTTTTCTCTCACCGTACACACTCAAATTTCACAATTTTCTGTTAAATTTTTTGAGCAGTGAGCACAAGTACACAACAATATTTTCATACAAATGACATTGTGTGGTGATTCCTAAATGTTGGAAAAAGTTCCATTTTACTCGCATCTGGTTAACAGTCGTAACAGAAAATGTTGGAAAATAAAAAATCTATGTTTTTTTTAATCAAGTTTAAGGATCAATGTAAAAAAAATAAATTTATGTATCAAAAGAAAATTTTATTAATAGTTTAGGGACTAATAGAGCAATTCCTTTTTTTTCAAGTAATTTTTGTGAATATTATTTGTATTTGAATTTACGTTTGGCAAATGGGAAATTGGAAATGGATGGATTTAGGAGGGTTTATTTTTTTATTTTTTATTTTTTTGGCATTGAAATGACATTTTTAGGACTGGTCAAAAAAAATTATTATGAGATCTTATGAGTCATATTGTTTGTAACAACTGGTAGGTTATAAAAGGTCATTATTTTGGTAATTAGTCGCTAAAAAGTAGTCATTTTAGCTAATATTACATTTACTCTTAACCAAATCCCTTGGCAATTCGGGTGATGACTAAATATACTGAAAGAAATGGATAAGAAAAGCCCTTTGGTTTATTTACGGAGAATCAAAATCTTTCTTCATTGCACAAAACTTAAAGCACGGGTAAATTTCATTTCTTAAACTTAAACCGTGTTCACTAATGTATATGTTTATGACAGACTTTCAGCGAACAAATAATAAAGAGGTTTTTTTTATGGGTTTTTATCCTTTTGTTAGTTAAAAGGATTTTTTTTCCTGGTTTATGTCCTTTTGTTAGTTAAATTATATATATATATATATATATATATTTTTCGGAAAGGTTATGTCTATTTGTTAGTTTAGAGGTTTTATTAGCTTAATGACCTACACAAAATTCCTACCTCTTTTTATAGCTCTTTGTGCAATAGCCTTAATATTGTTGATGTTGAGACTGATGCTAGTATATCAAGATATTGACGTGGTGTATCTTCGTTTATCGATGAACTTTTATCTAAAACAATGATTTAGTAGATCACTTTTTTCTGTTCTTATATCGTTTATGTGATATGACTTTTAGTATGAATTATTCAGATTTCATTCTGCATATCTTTTTTTTTAAGGTATATTTTTTAAATATACCATGTTGACATGAGTTTGTCATAACCCTTATTAGACTTTCTTCTTTCATATATGTTTATAGTTTGTCTTATATTATTTGCCTCATTCTTGTTCATTGGTCTACCAATCCAGAATATTGTATATCTCTTTTTTCTTTTGGTATATCCATTTGTGTACCTTGTTTAGTTTGTCATAACCCTTATTAGATATTCTATATTTACAGTTTGTTTCATATTTTTTACCTCATTCTTGTTTATTGATCTACCAACCCTGAATATTGTATCTCTTTTTTTCTCTTAGTATATACATGTATGTACTTGATATAGTTTCTTACATACCAATTTTTGTGTTACCAACTATTAATATGTCTACCAAATTTTTTGTTTGTTTACAATGCATCACTTTTGGAGTTAGAAATGTTAAGTTTATAAAAACAGATTTACTACAACTAAAAATATATTTACCAAACTTAATGACTCAATTTGAAAAAAAAAAAAATATATATATATATATATATAATACTGAATGTGAAAATTGATTTACTTAGTCTGGAAACCGATATTTTTAGTATATAAATAGAAAACAATATTTCATATATAAGCAGTGTGAATTGATTTACTCGTCTATTTAATGAAGGCTAGGACTACTCTTTTTTCCATTTTCCTACTTTATTACTTAAAGTGTGAATTCCATTATGTTTTATAATATTATTAAAATGTGAGATTTTTCAGTAGAATCTATGTATTAAGCCTGATACACTCAAAAAGATAGTGACGATAAAAGTGTTATTAATTATGACATGGAAAAAAATTAACATTTATTAAAATACTAGTAAGGAAAGGCACGTGCACGTGCTATATTTCTATTCTCAATTTTACGGTGAAAATATCAAATAACAATTTTCACCTGTAAAACAAACAAAAGAATCTATCTTTGAAACGAATTTGAAAGCTCGGGGTACCTTTATGCAACATTTTATATTATAAGGGAAAAGTTAGACAATCTATATACATAGATCTTTTTGCCTGGGCTAAATAGGTATAATCCCTTTTTAGGCCAAAAAAATCAGTAAATGAAAGTCTTAGCTAAATGGCTTACANGTCATTAACTTAAAAATGACTAAACGTGGTCATTTACTAATTGCAATTTTTGTTTAAGAAAAAAAAAAGGTCATCCATCTTAAATTCTCCCAAAAAAAGATATTTGGAAAAAATCCTACGTTTAAAAAAAAAAAACAGATTTAATAGATAGAATGGACACTATCTTCTTTGACACTATTTTAAAGCTTGTGGTGAAAAAAGAGAGAAATTATTTGATGAAAATTAAAAGGCAAAAACGCCCTCATATCTTCCACAATATATGTATTGATGAAATTGATCATAAGTTTAGGTTGCTAAATGCTAAAAAAAAAAAAAACAAAAACAAAAAAACAAAATAAAAAAACCAAATATTGGACCCCAATCGATACCGGAGGTGAAATATGAGATTAAAGATAATAACTCCACCGCAGTGGAATTAATTCAACCACGGCTCGCACTCGATGCTTGAAATAAATTAATGTACACTTTTGTGCTACACCTTTTCAATAAAGGAGAATTAATTACAATTTTATTAAGTGATAAGAAAATAATATTTAATAACATTGCACTAATTACTTTACTTATTATTCAAATCATTTTGAATTTTGCCAATTCAAATTATTTTTGCTTGGAAATTTTGAGATTAGTATTAAGTTCTTTGCTTTTCTGGACGAAGTGCGTTGGCTTAAGTGGTAAGAGAACCCATTAGATCCTAGGTTCGAGTCACACTGGGGATAAGCGTGAAAACTTATTATCCCTAATGGGATGGGGTGAGGTAACGATTGAGTAGTAATAGGTATTTTCTTTTAAACTTATTATCCCTAATGGAGCCTTTAATTTGTAATAAGTGGAGATTATTAGTTAAGTCCCACTTTATAAAAAAAATAAAATAAAATAAAATAAAATAATTCTTTGCTCTTCTAAGATCAGTTATAAATAAGACATATACATAATTATACGACTCCGAACTCTTTTTTGCGGTATATCAGAAACACTAAAATTTCCTCGATGTAGTATTTAGTATAGAAAAATCAAATTTCAATAATATGCAAATGTGGTATATAAATTATCTTTATAGAAAAAGATTAAATAAACAAAAGGAGTAAACAGCAAGGCCCCAAGGCCGCCATCTCAAAAAGTCTATTGGTTGTATAATAGTTAATAACCATAAACAAAATGTACACTTAATAACCATAACGAGAGGTAGAAACTAATGAAGACTGTCGTGTCTTGGTAGAACTTAAAAAATATATATAAAAATAATAATAAAAAAAAAGAGTTAGGAAGAGCCGCGACAAACCAAGAAAAAGTTGGTATAAGTACGAAAGTTATCCTTATTTTCAGTGTAATCAAAGAAAGAAAAAACAAAAAAAAAAATTAAATAAGGGGCAAAATCGGAAAAAAAATTGAAGCAGGCACGTTAAAGAGGTGCTTATTGAGGCTTATCATATCTATCTACGTTACTGTAAATAGAAAAATGGATAAGTAGCGGTCCATCGGCATACTTACGTCCTTTTTTTTTTATAGCTTTTTAAAGTTTTTTTTTGTTGTTGTTTTGCTTACTTATTATTGACAATGTTTTTAAAAAAAAAGGTGAAAAGAAAAGCAAAGCAAAAACAAAGCATAAAGGTTAAAACAAAGAGGAGGTATTCGGACTTTAAATAAATAAAAAAAATATATTATCTGCCGTCTTAGTCTCTACTTATATATACGTGCTGCTTATTAATTATGCATATTTTTATGGAACAAAGCATATCTTCTTTCTTATTTTTAATATAGATTGTGTAGTAAAATTTTTAAATTCTAATATAATAATGCTAATTGTAAAGCAATATGTATAAAAAATTGAAAAAGAATAATATAATTGAGCAGTTTTCTTAAGTGAAAACTTAGCACTTAAATGTTAGTTAAAATTTTAAAAGCATCATTGGTAGTCATGCGTAGAGGCTTATACGATCCATTTAATTAAGTAATTATACATATCTTATTGGGCTTATTATACAAATACGGGAAAAAGTCAAGAGCCTTTAAAAATACGAAACGGATGAAACTATTAAAAAAATACGACATACGGTTGCTAACT
>JXTC01000184.1:53525-76796 GCA_002914845.1 Trema orientale
TGTAAATATGAGGTCGTATTTTTCAAAACATTAACCTCCGCATACCGTATAAATCAAATGTTTGGGCCAAACACGGTACCGGCTCTAATTTCCTCTATCTTATTATCCTTTTAAGTTTACGTGGTATTTTGAAGATATATTTCTTTCAAAATTCTTACATAATACGGTTGAAAACAATATAGATCCTCCTACAATAAAATACTTCAGTAACAATAAATAGATTATTCTCGTAATTAATCAAATCGTTAAATTTGATTATAGTTATAAATGGTGTAGAAACATTTGTTTGAATATTCTTATATAAAAGGGTTAATAACTGCAGGTATAGAAAACTCTTAAGAAAGTCGTATAAAATTTTGTAAAATAAAAAAATAAAGATATATATGAAACTGATGAGATATAGCACGTGCGCTCATCTGACTAGTACACTACAGAACAGATAAAGTGTGTTAGCCAGTACTAGAGGTGGCAATTCGTGTTGTCGTGTCATATTCGTGTCGTATCGAGGCATATATATAACGAGCAATTACCAAACCCAAACCCGACACGTTTATTATTCGTGTCATGATTTGTAAACCCACACCCGACACGCTAAATAAACAGGTTAACCTGTGAGCGACACATTTAACACGTTATTTAAATAGGTCGTATTCAGATCGTGTCCAACGTAACACGATCTGCTAACTTGTATACTGTTAACCCATCAATCGAACTCAATTTAACATGTTAATGTTAAATATGTTGTATTTAGTTCAACTTAACATAACGTATTAACCTATTAATTTTAACATGTTAACCTATTTCACATTTTCAATATAACTTGATATAATCTATTAACTTATTTTATATTTCCAATATAACTAAGCAACCATAATCAAATAAATATAACACACAATCCAAAGTTTAAAACCAAAATAAAACTTTCAAGTTTTAGTACATAAAACGTAAAAACGAAGTTTTAAGTCTTGGTACACACAAGATAATACAATGTCTCAAAAAATTTAATCGTGTTAAACGGATCAATTTCGAGTTTAACAGGTTAACCTGCTAATTACCTATTATTTAATCGTGTTTAATCGGGTTTAACCTGTTTTGACCTGTACCTGTTTAAAACAAATCCAAACCCGCTAATTTCGTGTCGTTTTCGAGTCGTATTATCGTGTCGTGACCTAAATTGCCACCCCTAGCCGGTACGTTTAAAAAAAAAAATGATTAGCAACAATTAGAATTAGTTGACTTTAGTGAAAACTTAAAAATAAAAATAAAACATGTAACTAATGTCTTAATTCTTTTTTTAATTTTTAACAATTCATTTGTCAATTCGTTGCTTCATGTTAAAAGAGCAATATCCATCATTGCCTCCAATGCCATTGTCGTTTTTGACAGCGCCACACCATCCGTGCCACTTTCATTCGTGTTACAGTCACCAATATTTGTCGTTACAGCGTGTCGTTGGTATCCCGTGATCGTTTGTGCTATCATTACCTTTTCACTCTGCTCATTACTAAAAAGTCATGAATCATCAATGGTGTTGATTTTTATAGCGTTGTAAATGACAACATATATTTGAAAAACCAAAACATAAGTGATTCCAAAGGCAAGTAACGTTTTCTTTTTCTTCTTAATTTTCAGTGATGATAATAATTTTATAGCCAGTATTTTGATTGTCAGTTTATACCTTGTCTTTTAGCTATTATCATTAGCTATTGTCAATATTCATTTTCAGATTTAAAACTGAAAAATTGGATCAAATACCTATTTTAATCATAAAGTTTACCAATATAACTTTTTAAAATTTAAACATCTATTTGAAAATTAATTTAAAGTTAAAATTTATTTAAAATTAATAGCTAAATTAATAAATCTTAAAAAAAAAAAAAAAACACTTCTAGGTTTGAAATGATATTTTGGTAAATTTAATAATCAAAATTGGTCCCAAAAAAAATTGGTATTTCAAGAGGCGTGTATAAATTTGTTATAAATTTTAAATCTCAATGTCAACATTAATAATAGTTAAAATACAATGTATAAATTGAACAAACAATCAAAACACCAGATATAACACTGTAATTATCCTTAATTTTAATTCTGACTCTTAAAAATGCTTAGATTGAAAACTAGATCAACCTCTTATCTGTCTTTTTTTTTCCTTTTTTTCCTTTTAATTCTTTTGACATATATTGTCCAAATTGCCATTCAGACACCCTTTTTATTTTTCTACGGCCCATTCAAATACAAATTCAAACACAAAATAGTCAAAACTCATCGAATGCCATTTTGAAACATATTCAAATACTGTGTGAAACAATATCAAACACCATTTGACGCAGAAAAATTTTCAATTTAACATTAATAAGAATAATTTGGAGAATATACAAATCAAAAGAGGCTAAAAAGCTCGCGGTTTGTTTTTCAGTCCAAGCGCTCTTCTAGGGATCTAGCTTATCAAAACAGGCTAAAAAGCTCAAAAGAGCTTTGTGGTTTATTTACCTTCTTTTTTTTTGTTAATCCAAATAATGCTAGAAATATTATCCAAAAATTTTTAAAATAAATTGTCACAATTCAATTGATGAATGCTATTAAATATTTATGATAAGTTTGAATACATTAATAAATAGTGCCAACTAATATACCACATTTGTTAGTACTAAAAATTTGGATAATAATTGGATTCTTAACATCATTTCTAGATTATTTCGTTAGAATTTCTTAATTATTCAAAATTCTAATATCCACATAAACAATAATCTAAAAAAATTTGAAAAGAAAAAAATATGTTCAGTGATAATAGCAAGATAGTACAATTCTCATCAAATGGTTTTTGAGTACAAAGCAGACAACTGTAATAAACTGTTATAAAGCATCAGAGGAATTTAGCACACTGATATCCTCAAGAAATCTACCTGGAATAAAAGGATTGATATAGATCACTGTTATTCTGCACTTCAATAAAGCACTCCACATCATCTGTTAGTTCGTTGTGACCCTCCACTCAACATCTGTTGTTGGTGTCTCTCACTTCATATCAAAAGAATTGGATGACAGATAACATCATATAAAATATTTAGATTTGTACAGATCTGAATAAAAATAATACTAGAAGAATCCATAACATAAGATCCATTGAAAATCACCATAGATCTAGATCTAGGTGGATTAACACAACGAAAACATAAAATAAAACCAAAACCACCACAGATCTAGATCTGAGTGGAGATATACATTCCTAAATAGAAGGATTATTTAAAGATATAACACAATAAACAAGAAAATAAAAATAAAAATCTCCACTTAAAAGAGAGAGATCTAACAGACCTTCTTCTCTAACATGTTAGAGGAAGCTAAAAGAAGAAGAGGTAAAGAGGAGCGAGTTAGAAAGCCTTTCTAGAGGGAGAGTACCTAACAATAATCTCAAATTAACAACTTATGATTTTCACGATTAAAATAAACAAGAGAATTAATACATACCTGAAATTGCCAAGAAATACTGGTAATAATGAGTTTCTCATCTTTACCCTTTAAGCTTTCACAATATGCTTAATTAATGGAAACAATTTTTTTTTTTTTTGGGTAAAAAGACCACACTTTGTTTAAAGCATAAAGACATTTTTCGTCAAATACATATATATATATATATTACCTAACTGTACGTATTTTTTTAATCGTTAAATCATTATCAAACTACTAGTATGATTTAAGTAGTTAGAGAAAAAAAAAAAAAAAGGACATACATGATGAATTTTAATTAGGTAAAATAATACAAAAAATAAAAAACAAAAACACACTGGAGGAGTGGTATATATATATAGATATGTTAAAAAAAAAAAAATGCAGGAGTGGTATGTATATATATTCATAATAGTTATGTATACAAGAGTTACAACTCTTCATTATAATCAATAGAATTTAATTAAGTAAAGTCACCTAGGCCACATTAAAAAAAAAAAAGAAAATCTAAACGTAGTTACCTTCCATAACTTACTTAAACACTTGAACTGATGTAAAAAAACATTTTTTTCCGGACAAAAAACACATTAACTGATGTAGGAGTAAATTCTTAGTAATTAGTTTATTTAGGATTCTTAAGAATAAAATTTTTAAAGATTATTCTTCCATATACTTATATTGGGATAATATATAAAAAAAAAAAAAAACCACACTTTTAGTATTTTGTCAAACAAAATCCACACATTTTCATTTATATCTAATTAAACATTCAATTTATGTTTTCCTATCAAATAAGATTGAGTCCACATATTTAGTCAAAATTAGAACTTTGGTTTGTTCGAAAAGACAATTTTACCCTTAAAACTCATAAAACATATATTAAAACTAATAAATATTGAACTCAATTATTCTTTTTTATTTTTTTTAAATAATATTTAAGTGAAAATGATAATTATTGAAAATAACAAAAAATTTCAACTATTCATATCAATTGGAAATAAAAAAGAAAGAATGAAAAAATTAAAAAAAAAACTTCTTTTTATTCTTCTTTTTTTCAAGAGTGTCAATTATTCAGCACAATTATTTAAAAAAAAAAAAAAGAAACATTGACAAATTTTAAAAAAAATTCTTGTTTTTTTCTTTCTTTTTATTAATCATTTTAAGTGAAAATAATAATTATTGAAACTAACATGAGTTTAACTTATTCAAAACAATTAACTGTTAAAAAGAAAAAGAATGAAAAAAAATTAATTTTAATAAAATTAATTTTAATTCTTTTCACTTAAATCAATTTAAAAAAGAAAAAGAAAGACAAAAATAATTGGTTTCAATATTTATATATTTTATGAGTTTAAAGGGAAAATTTATCTTTTTCAGTAAACTAAAGGTCTAATTTTGACTATATGTATAGGCCCGGTTCTATTTGATAGGAAAATTTCAAATTGAAAATTAATTTGATATAAATAAAAAAGTGTGGGATTTTTTGATAAAACACTAAGTGCGGTGAGATTTTTTTTTTTTTGATATTATCCCTACTTATATTTAGTGATGTTAATTGGATCATGTCATACAAGTTAGGCACGATTAGCTAAGACACATTCATGTCATACATGACCTATAACGTGTCTATGTCTGTGTCGTACCTATTATAATGATGTAATTATGTCATTATCGTGCTTGTTTATTTTTTTATCTAACTCTTCTCATTTCCGATCTTATGCTATTTTCGTGTTTAAATGTGCCTCTTTCGTGTTTTGCAATTTTCATGCATACTCGTACACATTTTCAGTATTGTGCTATTTTCGTGCCTAATTATGCTCAATTCCAATATTATGTTATTTTCATATCTAATTCTCCCTATTTTGGATACTATGTTATTTTCAAACATAATCATATACTATTCTTGCCTTTAGTCATACTTATTTTGTATATCATATATGGTTTTCATGCCTAATTATTTTCATTTTCGAACTCATATTGTTCTTACGCCATAATCGTGTTCATTATTAATATATTTTTTCAAATTTAGTTGTTTTAAAACTATTAGTACATATTTACTTTTAATTAATGATTATGAAATATTAATTGTTAATTGTTATCTAATGAAAATAATTATTTGAAAATTCGAGATAAGTTTTCATATAAAAACAAGTCTAAATTAGAATATTACAAATATATGCGAGAAATGAGAATAATTTGAACTTCTTCACCCCAACTAGGTTGGTACTTACCAAAAGTATATCAAAGTATTAACTTAAAAATTATGATTGGTATCTACCAAAACTATAATTTTCTTTTTTAATTTTTTAAAGGCTTTTTTTTAGAGGTGTGTTTTGCCCTTAGACATATAATATCTTTAAACTCTTTTGCCAAAACTTGTTAAATTTTTTTTTCTTTTTAAAAAATAGAAATTAACATAAATATTTATACATCTTTTTGTATTTTCATTTATAAAACATTTTACTTTTACTTTTTTTTTTCACATTTATTTTATTGAATGTATGAAAAAAAATTATATAATTTTAGATCAAGTATATTTTTTATAAACTAGTTATTATTCTTAATTGTGTATATCTGATTATTATTCGTGTATATCATGTCACATATCGTGCATATGCATATTCTAAGCCGATCCATGTACATTCATTTATCATGTTGTACTAGCTTGTACACGGTTATTAAGTCGTGCCAGCTTACAATCATGCAGAGTTCGTGCCAACCCATTAATACCGGCCCATTTTGATACTACTAGTTATATTATATTGAATATTTATAAGAAATGACCTTTTTTAAAGATCAATTTAAAAAATGGCCGTTTTTACACATATTTAATAAATGATTATTTTATAATTTTATTTTGATAAAAAACTTTTTTTAGTTGATCTATTTTTTTATAAAGTAAATCAATATATTTTGATACACTAAATATAAAAAGGGCTATTTTTCAAATAATTTTCAAAATTCGGCTATTTTTTTAAAGTATTTAAAAAAGGCCATTTTGCAAACTATGATCCAAAATTCGGCCAAACGCCCTATTTTATTTAGACAAGGACTAGTGATTTTATGGTTAATTATCTACAAATAAATCTTAACCTTCTAATTTCTGTCAAGCTACGTTAATATAAAATTCCTTAGTGATATTTTGTGGTTTCTAATAAGTTCTTTAAACTCTTCTAAACAAAGTATCAGCTTCAATGCTTTTTTTTTTTTTTGTCCCCATGCATTCCTTTGACTTGTAATAGGATGTAAACCTTAAACCTTGGATTAAATCTAAACGGAAAATTATTAATTTTGACCTTTTAAACGTTACAACAGGGTTTATTGTCACTAAAGTACATTAATTATCTTATTTGGTATTTCTTTAACTCTATATAGAGTATGGTTTATTGATAACTATCTTAGAGCATTTTGTATGTATGCTATATCTAGTGCTAATGCCAAATTTTAGCATTTGGGCTTCAAAAAAAGTCTCTAAAGCATCTCCAATATAATGCTATAACTTATGCAAATGTTATATTTAACATATTTATTTTTTAGAAATACACAAAAAATGTGTCTTCAGTATTATGTTATATTTAACATAACTTCTAATATATGCTATAAGTTACATTAAATATAATGCAAAGAATAATATATGCTAAATTTTAACATGTATTTTTCTATTTACAATATTATAATTATAATATGGATTAAAATTTATAATATACCATTATTTTTAAATCTAAAATATGGATACATTTTATAATGTGGCCAAAGTTGATACATATAATGTTTTTTTTTTCTCTTTTCCTTATACTTTATTAATAAATTTATCCTCACGAAATTTCTATATATTAGAACCCCATTCACTTTTTTGCCACTCATATATTTCATAAAATAAAGAAAATAATTCACGATTGGTGGGCTCAGGAGAGTTTTTATAATTAATAACTGGATGATCAAATACTAAGATTTCATAGTAGAAAAAATATATTTTGCAAATAAAAATAGTACTTAAATGCAAAATAGTATCATTTTTAGCCTGCATGCATTAGAGCAAAACCTAGTAAGTGTGTAATAAATTTATATTAGTACATTATTTTTAGTATAAATGGAGATGGTCTAAAGTAACATACATAATTTAATATAAATTTTAGCATGTTTGTCTTTTGTTTCAAAATTTTACATCATTATAGCACATGTGATTAGTAGGTAGATCGTAGTACCATAGTTGGATAGTAAAATAATTATTGTTTATAGCATGAAAGCACTTTTTGCACCTAAAAAACACTTACGTACAAATAATATTTCTTTTAACAATGATTGTATTGAAGCATAATATAATATATATATATTTGTGCTAAATTTAACGTAAATACGCATATATTCTCATGAAGTTAATTTCATCTGGTGTAATCTCGAATTCTCAATTGTTGTGTAACTCGTTGCTAGACTTGGACCATTCGGAAGACATTTAATGTCAATGGACCAATGAACATACTGTCACTATAAAATGTGGTACCACCAAACATGTCACATGTCCCATTTTCCTCAACACAAATGAAGATGAAAACAAAAGCCGTGAAATTTGTGATAAAATTGAATGCAGAAAGCTAGAGAAAAGTTACCATTTCTGCTTTACTACATCTCAGGCCTATGATCTGTCCTACGAGTGAGACATGAATAAAAAAAATTTCAAATGAAATTAGAGAATTTTTTTCATGGTATATGACTTTCCTATTTTAGTTTTAGGTTATTTAATACAAAAACTCGTTGAATTTCAACTAATTTGATAAAATTTCTCATGAATTCATTTTTTTTGAGTAAAACCCCAGATTTAAGAATATTAGTTATGTTACATTTATTTATAGTAGAAGCTTTACATGGTGTAAAATTAAAAAATATAACTAGTATTTTACATAGTTTATTCTAGAATTTCTCTTTTTTTTTTCCCTAATTCAGAAGTTACAAGAAGCTTACAGGAAAGGAAAAAAGATCAGTTTTTTAATAGCTTTTGTTGCACATTGACAAGTAGCTCACTCCCTAAACCACTGTTTTATACCAGTAATTAACTGCTGCTAGTTGTCATTACTCTTCCACCAACTTTAGACACCCTAACAAGTTCTTTTGACTTCTTCTCACACTATATTAGTGACTCGTAAAGTTTTTTTTTTTTTTTTTTTTCAATAACTTGTGATTATGTTATGCACTTTTAATTATATTATGATTTCTTGAGTTAAGTTCTGCTTTAGGACTAAAATTAGGGTTTGATTTTTAACTTGGTTATAAAGTTCATGATTACTATAACGGGTTTTACATTTTAGGAATGAGCATATAAGCGTATGATATATATGAAAACATATCTCAAATTGGTGGGAAAAATAAGTATAATATCTGAAATTCTAGATATACTCTTTGATTTCATACTACAAAAGATTTTTGTTACAATTTCGACTGTCAAAACCCAAATTTTCTAACATTATAGGGTTTTACTCTCAAAAAATGAGTTCAAAGTTAATTTTACAAATTGGTTTAGACTTAGTTTTCATATATTAAATAACCTTAATTTTAACTACTATAAATATGTTGCTTCCCCTTACTCCCCTCTATTAGTGAGCCTATTTGCATTGCTTTTAGAAACTAGCTTTTCGCTTATTGAGCCCAAAAGCATACTTCGAGCTTGTTTGAATGACATATCAAACGAGTTTCATAGATCATAGATTCTGAAAGTTCTTCTAACAGAAGTAGAATCACATAACTTCTTTAAGAAGAGCTTTAAAAAAAAAAAAATTCACATGTTTCTATATTTATCCTAATTTTAATAAATGTCAAAAAGTATTATTTATATCCTAAATTAATTTTTTAAATGTATCATCCAAATAATATACTAGAAGCTATGATTCTCTTCTTCTATCGTATAAAAACACAAGTAAAAGTTATACCAAATAGACCTATAATTTCGTGAGGTATGTTACAATCTCGCGATGTCTAATAAGAAAACCTATTAGTGTAAGCATTGAGTAGGTCCCACTGCGGAGCTTATGCATTTGACTAGAGCAATTTTTTTTTTTTTTTGAATTATTCATGGTACGCAAAAGAAAATTGGGACTCTTAGCAAGATGGTTGTTTTTACACTCATTGGTTTATTTAGTAGAAAATTGGCCAAGAATATCAATTCCGCTAGATGTATATTAGTTTATTAAATATAGAAATACTCAGTATAAGAACTGATATAGCATAGAATGATTTACTGATATACTAGTATAAATACTAAACTAATATCTTATATATTCAGTGTAGATACTGGTATAAACATCGATTTAGCTTTTGGAAGAAAAACATGGATATCTATTAAAATGAAATCTAAAATTCGGCCATTTGCCATAGTTACTGAAGAAAATTTAGGGTTCTCTTTCTTTGGGCCTGCTGTAAGCCGCACAGAGTCTAACATTAACACATAGTGTTCATATTAGTAATTGTATGTATTAATGTCGTTTAGTTCTTCTCTCCATAAGACTATTTTCCCGTGAAATTTTGTGAGAGACAGTTCTCCATCCCACATTCAATATTATTACAATCTGGATATTAAGGTTGTTGCCGGCTTTGCCTTTTCAAACATTTGCAATATTGGCTTGTTTGAGTTTTATCTACCAACATTTTATCTTCTTAGTTTCTTTTTTTTTTTTTTTTTTTTTTTTTTTTTTTTTTTTTTTTTTTTTTTTTTTTTTTTTTTTTTTTTTTTTTTTTTTTTTTTTTAAAGTTGAGACAATTTATGGGTTATATTTATGATTTATGCATATAATAATCCAAAATTACAGATTGTGGAAGCTTTTCTTAGAAAAATTACCTTTTTTTCCTATATATATATATATATATATATATATATTGTGTGTGTGGTGGCATTCTGTCCATATAAATCAAAGATTCAGAATCCTCACACCTCTTCAATAGTTTTAAACAACCCTCTTGAACATTTTTTATTTTAAACGTCTACTTTTTTCTTCTTCTTGCTTTCTTTTGTTTTTCTGTTACATGTCTGTTGTTGTTTAATTGAATGTGGGATTCTAATTAGGTTAAAAGCAAAAGGGAAAAAGGGACAGAACATCGAAAGTAAAAGAAAACTATGGAACTATACTTTAACTTCTTTTTCCCCCCCTCAAATCAGTATACTTCCACTAAATTTATGGTGTCTCTTGCAACATTAATCAAACAAGACCCTAAATATATGAATGATATCTTTCTTATTTCTTCTTTTATTCATCATTATGTGATGGGAACTCTTTTCTTTGCCTTACTTTGATTTAATCATTTCATTAAGATGAGCATTCTTTTTCTTGTTATGAAAGGAAGTGTAAAATTCCAGCCAAAAAAAAAAAAAAGAAAAACAAAATAAAACAAAAGAAAGGGTAAAAAATAATTAATTTCTTTTGCAACCATTAATTGTTGAATTTTTTTATGAGCTAAATTATTGATTAATAAATATCAATGTATCATCATCGAGATGATTATTAGAAGTCAACATCCTTATAACTAATTGCTAATTTAACTACAAATATTCTAACATTCGAGAATAATAAAATCCAAGAGTAGTATCTGTTTAGTTTAGGAACACAGCTCTGCAAAATGTCAGTCTATTTTGACATGTCATATAGACAGTGCCATAACAAATTGAAAAAAGACAAAATTCGAAGAATTGCATTGTGAAATACCACTTATAAGAACATCATTTTATTTAGAAGAAAAACCTTTCCTTGCTGCATGTGCATTTTATTTAGAAGAAAAACCTTTCCTTGCTGCATGTGACAATGTTTTAATGCACCAAACCAACTCAGTTTTTTTTCTTCTTTCTTCTTTTTTTTTTGGCCATTATGAGACACTTCTATGACTTAATTATATCTGAAAGTTTTTTGTCCAAAACTAGTGATGACATTGGAACGTTTCTGATATGAAAATGTGCTTTACATTTGTTTTCATGCCATTGACAAATCTCTGTTTGCTGACCAGATATTGTTCCCCTCTGTTCTTTGGAATATGAAATATATATATATACATACCTATATGTATATATATTAAATAGCCAAACAAAAATGAAAATGCTTTAAAAAATATTTATTTTAGAAAGATTTTATTTCCCAATGCCTTAGATTATACAAAAGTGGTAGAGAATTCACAAAAAAGAAACTAATTTTTAGATTCCTACATCCTCATCTTCCAAGAAAATTTATACATCGTATCTTTGGGTTTGAGACTTTGAGAGAGTGCATGCTGATAATCACAGAGCTAATCATTTTAGAATAATAAGACCCATCATCATCCACCAGAGCTAAACCCAAGCTCCTCTTTTCTAAATCTACTCACTCTCTATTTATTTTTATTTTTTTAATTTTTAATCATCTCCTTTAGTTTATTAAATTTTTTTTCAGGCCAATGTTTTTCCAACAACAAAATGATTCCAACTTTTCACTGTATTAAATAATGAAAAATTAACACACAACCTCCTAGATTTGCACTGTCATCCATATTCAAACACCCTTTGCCATGAAAAGCCAAAGCACTCCTGACATTTTAACAGTCCACCCTCTCTCTCTCTCTCTCTCCCTCTCTCTCTCTCTCTTACTAACCTCACTTTATTAAAAACCCTCTCTTTTTCCTTCCCTCTTTCTCACATTTTTCAAAAACCCTCTTTTTTTACTTTCTCCATGACCCAGAAGGCAGGCCAGGCCCACAGCCAGAGCCAGGGGTCCAGAGAGATAAAAAAACCTTTCACCAAAGGCTTCACTAATTAAAATCCCACTTTGTCTCTTGCATTTGTAAAATCACACTGAGAAGAAAGTACTCATTAATGGAGTTCTCAAAGCTCATCATCTTGCTCTCTCTGGTCTCTTTACTCTCTCAACCATGTCAATCCACAACAATACTTGTTGATGGAGTTTCAGAGTGGAAGGACCCCAGTGTTCATGTTGGAGATTCTGTTAGTAAGTACTTATAAATCCAACTAAATTATCAAACTTTGCTTGTTTAAATTTGGATTATAACAACTAATACAAATCTTTTTCTTCTTCTTCTTCTTCTTCTTCTTCTTCTTTTTTTAATACCATATTCTCAGTTTTCAAGCACAAATATCACTACAGCCTCTACATTTTCCAGAACCAGAGAGCCTTCAGTCTCTGTAATTTCACTCAGGCCACGCTTCTGATCAAACCCAATACCACCTCCTACACGGTACTCTACTCTCTCACTCTCTTTGAGGCAAAAACACAAACATCTTGAATGCATTATTTTCTTTCTAAATTTTCTCTTAACTATTTACAAAAATGGGCTCAAACTCTGTTTTCTAAACATGGCATTTTCCCAGAAAATGCAGAATTTTCCTTTCTTCCAAACATATATCCGATTTATCGTAACTTGCATATATATATATATAAATCATTTCTAACAAACTTTTTCTACATTGCTTTCAAAAAAGTGGCACCCATCACGACCTGGTTTCTTCTACTTTTCCTTCAACAACGGCTCCGTCAGAACCTGCCAAGGCTCTCAAAAGCTCGCCGTGAAGGTCTCTTCAACTCCGGCGCCGGAAAGCTCGACCATTGCTCCGAAGCTCCCTCCAATGGCGGCTCCAGCACCAACTTCCGGCGGAGTGGTCGCGTCTGCTCCGGCTTATCCATGGCCGTTCCGCCCCAAGGAAGCGGCCCCTCCGGCTCAGGAACCCTCGGCGAGCTCGCCGGCGATTATGCCGTCGTTAGTGCCGGACAAAGGCGGCGGTATCCCCTTCATTAACAGTAATCCGGCAGTTCCTTTGCCCACCGGAGAAGTGGACTCTGCTACTATAAGACCTCTGCCCATCTCCGGCCATGGTCGCCAGGTACTAATTCTTTTCTTTCTTTTTCATCTACGTCTATATATATATATATGGTATGTATATATATATGTGTGTGTGTGTATGCACATTGTTGTATATAATGTTAATCCAAGTTTAGAAATGGAACATTTACTGATAATGTTCAATTCTGAATAGGTCAACTTGTTTTTTTTGGGGTATTTTGTCAAATATATATGTTATTGAGTTTGTTCCACGTAAAAAATGTACATTATGAGTATATTACCACAAATGTCATAGTTATATATAAAGATGTGTATTCAATCATTTATATGTGTATTCTCTAAATAGAAGTAAATGATTTGTGAGTTTTGATTGGGTTTTGATGAAATTTTGGGTGGAATTTGCAGGTGATGGTGGGGTATTTTGGAGTACAAATGGCTGTATTGTGTATGGTTCTCTTAATGCTGTAAAAAGGGGTTTAGGAAACAAATAGAGAGAGAGAGAGAGAGAGAGAGGAGAAGAGAAATGGTAGTACTAGTTGGTGGATTAGAGGTCTAAAGTAGCTTTAAGAGTGATGATTATACCATGTATTGTGACGCTCTTAGACCCTACTTTGGAATCATTGGGCACTTTTGGTCCTTTAGTTTTGCCCTGCATTCGATTACTACTTTTTTATTTATTTTTTCTTTTTATTACTTTTTCAACTTTATATCTCCTCCTTACCTTATCTTTTTGTTTATTTATTAATTTACTTTTTCCTTTGCTATTTTGTACGAAAATTTGAAGTTTGCTTGCTAAGCCAAGGAGGGTGAGAGTGTTTTAGCAACCTGGGGTTTTGGTGCCAGAGGTTATTTGGGACAATTTCATAATTAGCAGTTTTAGGGATTAGGTTATGATTTATAATTTTCAGATAGTAGTTTTATCTTGATTAAAACTCGGCCACTGTAAAAGTAAGGGAAACAAAAGGGCCAAAAAGGAATTTTAACAGGTAAAGTTGGAAATAAATCTAACTAAAAACTAATCGTCAAAATAAAAAATTCAAGCACAAAAATGACTCCAAACCTATTAGTTGAGGAGTTGGAAGTACGGATTATAAGATTCATTTCTACGGGAGTAGGGAGTCCCTAGAGATGTAGAAACTAATAATTGGCTTATGGGAATCCTTTCATGACCTATGGTCCATTGGTCAAACAAACTTAATGAAAGTGATTAACTCGAACCACTTTTTAGGGAAATTGATCTGGGCAGTTCCAATTTAGCACGAAATGATTTTTTTAGTAATATTTTTTAAATTGACATTTTTATTAGTGTCACAAATTGTGTGGTGAGGGTCACACAATCTGTGCATTATAAAACTATGAATTTTTTTTTAAGAATAAAGTTATAACTATTTTAGGACTAATCAATAATCACAAATTTTGTAACTTTACACATATCACAAAACACTAAAGCACTACTAAAAAAGTCATTTTCCAAAACACTCTTAAAAAAATTATTTTATTCAAAATTACTACTTTTTAAGTTTCTAGATTGGTTGCTCTTATTCTCCTAAACGACACTCCTATTACTCATCATGATTCATATATGGACACTTCTCCCGTTGAAATTGTCGTGTTACTCGTGTATAATGATTCGAGGTAATTTTTTTGAGTTAAATTTTTTTAGTACCAAGTTATTATAAAAATGTAGTACAATATCAAATTTAATTGGAAGATAATAGCTCTTCAATTAATAAACTAATCTTTAATTTTATGACTATTTTAGACAAACCTAATGATACTAAAAATAAATAAATACATCCAACAATAACTAACCGCATCTAAATCTAAAAAATTAGATTATTATTTCATATTTCTGACCCATAGAAGTACCTAGATACAAAGTCTCTATGCCTTAACATGAATTACAAAATTACCATGAATATCATAGTGAAAATAGGAGTGCCAAGCATTCACTTGCATTATTTGCTTTTTATGCACATGCAGTATTTAACGACCTACTACCAAAGGGTAAATCTATGGGTCTCTCTCCTTCGTTCATCTTATTCTTTTCCATTATATTCCATATATTTCAAGTTCTAAGTAATCTGTAATTAAAAAAATAACAAGGAGATATATACTTCACCAGAGATACAATAAACTCCCAACAAGTGGAGACAATAAACTTCATAACAAGGAGATAATATATTCATCGTTTTTGTAAATAATTTCAAGAACATAGGCAAGGGACCATTTTACTCCTTTAGTCTCGTTGGTCACTAAAATTGCCATATAGAGAATAGTGAAGTATAAAAATGTGAACTAATCCTAATCTATGTAATTAAAGAAAACACTAAATAATTTCAATAGAATTGCACATAATTTTGAAAAGTTCATTCAAAATGTAAAGTCTAAAAAGTAACAAGGAGACTACAATTAAACAAAAAAAAAAAAAAAGAAATATAAATCACAGAGAATTATGTGGTACCAACAGAAGCACAAATTACTATTTGTTATGCCAAATGCCAAATTATATGGATTTACGATAAAATATAAATAGCAGAAAAATCACAAGTAATACAAGAATTTATTGTAGTTCAACTTTTGGTCTACGTCTACATCGGAGACGGCAACAAAATTCCACTATAACAAAAAGATATTACAAAAGTCTGACAAATTTTCCTTACACCAAGGTCCAATATGCACCTAAATCTCCCATTAAAGCATTCAAGACCGCAAAGAAAATACTTTACTAACAATCTTGATGCCAATATTAAAAAAGAACTACAAATAAATATACTACAAAGAGACAACACCTAAATAAACAGAGCAATATCTTTGTATTTTAGAGATTTAATATTGCAAATGGTTGGGAACATATGTCTTACTTTTATTTTAGACATCTATACATCATTTTGATTTTTTTGTTAATACAAGTATTTTTTTTTGAACTATATTTCTTGCTTTTATCTTATATGTCTATATGTCATTTTGATTTTTTTTTAATCTCAATACATTTATACACTTAATAAACATTTAGATATCAATCTATATTTAAACATAAACTATTCATAACACTATATAATATATTTCACATTTTTATATTTAGATCATATATTCAAAGACACATAGGTAGGACTTATTGGTTTTGAAAACGATTACAGCGGAAAATATTAGTTCTTAAAATTTCATAAAAATTAAAAAGACTCATTAGAATATAAAGATCTTAATCTTGTTATGTTAATTTAACAAACAAAGCAAGATAGAAACTATTTACCTCTTGAAATGATTAGGTTGATTCTAATCTTTCATCTTTTAACTCTTTTAAATCTTTTAAGTTATGACAATACTAAGAATTGGATGTGTGGATGTCTATGTAAGCAAAATGATTTCTAGATTATGGTGAATTTCTTATTCTTACTTTATGATCCCGACACACGAGAATAAAAAATTTTTCTCTTTAGAAAATTATGGCAAAACTATGTATAGGAAAATAATAAGAATGCTTGTATGTAGAGAATTTTGTTTCTTATTCCTTATAGGATGTTAAACACCCACCACATGGAGATTCCCTGAGGTAGGCGTGCGGGAGGAGTTTCTCATTCCATGTGGGACTCCTCTCCATTGTTTCCCTTATTATTATTTTTTTTTTTTTGGGGTTAAATAACTATCCAATAGTTATTTGTATTTGTTAAAAAATAAAAGACATGATCAGGTAATAACTAGTCCCTTACATATTAGTGGTAAGGCTCTCCAATTTAGCCTTCTGTAAGGCCATTCATCGTGAACCACGTGATATATATCTGATACTTTAAATTTTGGAGTTACTCACCTTGTTATGTGCAGATTTCACACTGAATCACTTCTCTGCCTACATCATGTTTCCTTCTTCTCTCTTTATTACTATTCTTTATTACTATTTCTCTCTCTATTTCTTAGAGAGACAAAAGATATATAGAAGTAGTATTTTGGTTAATGGAATAAAATTAGAATAATAATGATAATAGAATTAGAAAAAGAATATGAATGATAATATATTATTTAATTAAAATTGGAATCAATAGTAGAATAAAATGAAATAAATTTTATATTGACAAAATTATCATTACTTTTATATATTTTAGTAGGAGAAAAAAGAAAAATCAGTTTTATCAAAATTTGAAATAAATTAGAATTTTTATTCTATAATTAAAAGAATGAAATAACAATTTCATCATTTAATGGAATTATAATTCTCATTCCTTTACTAATAAGATGAAGCAAATATTAGAACGTATTTTTGGGTGAAATGAGTTTTGCAAAATCCGTTCTTTCGAAACCAAACATGTTTTCTTAGCACTCTCTATCCAATATCTTGATTTTCTTTTTCCAGGGTTATAGACTATTTCGTAATTATTAGTGATTTTTAAATTCAAAAAAAGAGTCAGATTTAGGTACTTCTCTTCAGCTTCAATACTCTTCATGGCCTTGATGAGAGCTTTTACTAGTCTTTTGTGATTGTAAACTTGCTGGTGAGGATTGGGGGAGTGGAAGGGGACTTGGTGAGGAGAGCTTTGTTGGTTCTGCTTAGGCCGTCTTTTCACCATCTGCGGCGGCGCGTTGCTTTCAAGACGACGTCAAGCCGGCTCTCTTCCATGTCCAAAGTCAAAAGTTGCAAAATTTTTAGCGTGGGATTTGTGCTTGAGCTGTTTTCTGGTGACTTCTTTGTTTTTTGTTTTGTTTATTTTTTTTTTTTTATATTCTCGAAGAAAAGTGTGTTGACATTTTCTTGCAAAGATTTAATATATTGGACCCAAAGCATATTTTCTATTGATTCGAGTTTATGAAAATAAACTGGGAATTTTTAATTTTTTGGTCTATTATTTTTGAAATTTGTGAATCTTAAGAGCTGTTTGATATCATAACTAAAAAACAGTTTTTTGTTTTTAAAAACAGAAAATTGTTTTCTAAGAATAAGTAAAGGCGTTTGATATTGTTTTCTGAAAACAGTTTTTAAAAATAGAGTTAAAGAAAACAGAAAAGACAGAGAACAACAAAATGTTGTTTTCAAGGTGTTTTTTTAATTTTTTAATTTTTTTTATATAACTTTCATATACACATTTTCTCGTAATTTTCTCGCTCATAACTTTCTCTCTCCTCACTCTCTCATCACTTTCTCTTTCCTCATTCTCTCTCATCACTTTTTCTCTCTTTATTCTCTCTCATTATTTTCTCTCTCTTTATTTTATTCCATCACTTGCTCTCTTATCATTTTCTATCCCTTTATTTTTTTTAATCACATTATCTCTCCTTATTCTCTATTGTTATTTTGTTTTTTATAACTTTTTTTTAATCTTTATTTTCTATTCTCATGCATTCTTATCACTTTCTGTCTGTTTTCATTAGTTTTTTTTTTTCTTCTATCTTTCTCAACACTTTTTATTTCCCTATTCTCTCTTATCACTTTCTCTCTCATTATTATCTTTTTTCTTGTGACTTTCTCTCTCTTCATTCCCTTACTTAAATTTATCTCTGGTTACTCTCTCTTGACTTTTTCTCTCTAGATATTTTTTTTATAATACAAATATGATTTTTTATATTTATATAATTTTTTCCTCTAAAAAATGGTTCTAGAAAATATTTGTCAAACACCCATTGTTTTCTGAAAACATCATAAAACAGTTTTTGTTCTCATTTCTGAAAATACAACTCTGAAAACAAAAAACAAAAAACAATACCAAACAGACCCTTATATTCTCTATTTACAGAGATTAACTATTGTTCCTGGGATTGAAATTATCTAATATTGATTTTCTTTTTCAGAATATCTGTGATTTCTTCCATAGGTTGATAGATAAGCGTTTAGGAAAACGAATTTCTTTTTAATTTTTTTATTTGAGTTTTAATTTGATGCATGTATCTGCATCTATAGTTTTATAAAACTAATTCTTTCATCACCAATAGTTTCCATCCAACGGTCTAAAGAAAAGGATCTTGGTAGGGGCAAAAACACGCCTCCACTACAGACATACCTAAATATTATCTTTTAATTTTCAAAAAATTATCAAATAATCAAAAACTAAAAGACAATTTAATATTTATAGGATCCAAATCCTATCAGATATTTATTAGCATAATTAAATAATTAAAATTAATTATTTCACTTCAAAAGTAGGGAGATTAGACTGAGTGTCCTTTTTTCACACTTTATTTTGATATATATCTATTTTTCTCTCTTTATAGCTAAATAACTGAGTATACGTATTTTTACATTTGATATATCTACTTATATACCAACTTCAATTGATGTACTGAGTATGTATTTCATATTTGGTATGTATATTTATATACAAATCATTTTGTTATGGTATTTTGAAAAATGGATATTTACATAAAACGTTTGCAAAATTTGGTCACTTTGGTATAAAACTAGTAGTAAGCATGGACCACTAGCATTGGGCCAGTTATAGTCTAAACTATTTTGGACAGTGGCCCAAAGGCCCTAAACAATTCTTCCAAGTCTGCAATCACAAGTTAACTCGGAAACGTAATGGAACTATAATATCAAGCTCCAATAAATATGATATCGGTTATTGGTTTATCTCGTAACATAAAGGTTTTTGTCTCAATCTAATCAAGAAGGAAAAATTTTACTCTAAACAAATATAAAAAATAATTAACAAAGATTGAAGAAAAAAAATTATATTTTTTCTTTTCTTAATGATTGAAGGAAAAAGGATTTAAAAATACGAAGGAAAGAGTGAGAGAGAGAGGTAGGATTAGGTTCAACGAGGGAAAAAATTGGGAAAATGGTTTAGAGAATTTGAACCTAAGAAATGTATATTGTTAATGCAAGTTCCATCCACTAAGGCAACAAATTTTTCGATTTTAGTATATCGCTTTTTCCCTTTATAAACGATATTCTGAAAGATAGTTGTATTTACAATCATGATACTGATATTACTTATTTTTTGGTCCGTATTTATTTTTTCTTATTTTAAAGAAGGCAATACTGGGTGAGTGGGTGTCATTTTCCTTTTCTTTTCCCCCTAAAAAACTCACCTTCAATTAGAAGGCTTGGCACGATGTAATAGGAAAATGTTATAATGCAACACAATTATTTTTCTCTCTTTTTTAAAGGATGTGATACAGTGCAATTTATTAAAATATAATTATAGAATGGCAAATGTTTTCAGCATGTCATGCACTCATGCAAGATATGGTATTTTACTCGTTACACGTTTCAGCCACCATTTTCATTAAACTACACGTTTTGGTATCAAATAGAGGCTTTATCTTCCCGCCAGGGCAAAAGATAAATACGTATAGAAGCAAAGCAACTTGATCTTTAAGTGCTTTTCAACAGCTTTTACTTCACAAACCAAAAAAAAAAGTGCTTTTTCAGCTGCCACAGAGCAACTAACAAGCAATGAATATGTGCTTTGCTCATATGGAGACACCATTGAGCTACTAATTTCCTAAAGCCTTTTATTACCACTATATTGCCTTTGTCTACATGACCCATTTTCAACCTCTCTATTAGTGTTTTTTTTTTTTTTTTTTCCACAATAATTTTCTCTTGAAGGAAAAAATCCTCAATGGAGCTTGAATTAGGACTCAAAATCACCCAAAGCAAGGATGATGTCACTTCCACCACAGACCTTCGGATAGCCAAAGATCCATCAGGCCCTGTTTTCATGTCTAGGGAAACTGATAGCAAATTCATCCTCACTGCCCATCTCAAAGGTCAGCTTATATTATTATTGTTATTATTAATATTATAACCTTAGCGTTATTGTAAATTGTATTGTATTGAATTATATTGATTATTATAAAACTTATCAAAACAATCATTGATATAATATAATGTAATAAATTTTTAACTCGATAAAAATTATTTACCATATAATGTAACATATTTGTGTTAAATTATGTGGCTTTTTTTGTACGCTAAGGCTATGTTTGTATTTTTGGATTTTTCTAAGAAAATACTAATAATAATAAGGGAAAAAAAAGAAAAAAAATGAGAAAACATTTTCTTAGAATTTTATAATTTTTTAAAAATATTTATCTTTGTTGGTCTTTTGTAATAATTCCATATTCTCCAAACTTACACAAAAAAAAAAAAAATTCTTCCAGTTTTTCTAAATATTTTTTTCTCTCGTCTCTGTCTTAAAATTCAAATATGAGAAAATGACATTCCCCCAATTTTTTTTTTTCTTTTTTACTTTCCGTTCCTAAAATTTAGATTCCATACGGAGCCTAAATGAAATTTCAAGTAATATTTTGAAAAATAAAATCATTTTAATTTCACGGTTCATAAAATTTAGGCAAAAATATTATCAAGCAAGTATTTAGTATGAAAAAGATATTGATAAGTGGTTGACACGAATTTCAGGTTTTGTAAGAGAACGAATTGAGATCAATATAAGTGAAGATGGGAGAGAAATTGATATTAGTGGTGAGAGGCCAGTTCAAGAGATGGTGATGTCAGGATGGATGGTGCACAAGAAGGAGGTGGAGTTGAAGGGCTTCATCAAAGTATTTCGAATACCGGATGGCGTAATATTGGATCGAATCAAGGCCAAGTTCAACGAACAAGAATCAGTTTTGACAATCCTAATGCCAAAATCGGCAAAAGGAATTCGAGGGTTTAGGATTGAGGAAGTGAAAGAAGAAGAGCTAGTTGATAGAGGAAGGCCTAAAATTATTGCAAGTGGTACTAAGGAGGTTAAGCCTAAGAGTGCTGGGGAAGTGGAAGAAACTGATCAGATCACGCCAAAGAAAGCTGATAAGGCTCCCAAAAAGGATGATCACGTTGTTGGAGAAAGTAGCCGGATTTTGCGAGAAGAAGAAAAGCGTGGAAAAAGAACAACAAAAGAGAAAGTTGACGAGCTAAAGAAGGAAGAAGAATCTGATGGAGTTGACAAAGTAAAAGAAGATGGCACTAAAGACATAATTAAAGAGCCTACGATCAAAATAAAGAAAGAGACTCGCCAGATTTTGCGAGATGAAGAAAAGCATGGAAAAAGAACAACAAAAGAGAAAGTTGATGAGCCAAAGAAGGAAGAATCTGATGGAGTTGATAGAGAAAAAGATGATCACATTGTTAAAGATAGCACTAAAGTTAAAATTAAAGAGCCTAAGATTGAAACAAAGAAAGAAACTCTCGGGGTTTTGGGAGAGGAGGCCAAAAAGCATGGAATAAGAACAACAAAAAAGAGAGTTGATGAGCCAAAGGAGGAATTTGGTCGAGTTGAAAAAGAGAAAGTTGAAGGGGCATTAGAGAGAACACAAGTAGTTCCTGATCATAAGATATCTAAAAGAGAAGAGATAGAACAAAAGGAAAGACTCCAAGAACCTGATGTTGAGAGAAGTGAAGAAACTGAGCAGCAGAAGGAGAAAAACACTACTCATAAGAAAGAAAATCCAGCCAAAAAAGAAACATCTGAGGAAGCAAAGGAAGTTAAGCCAAAGAGAGAATTGGTTAAGCCACCTATGACAAAGCAAGCACCAAGCGAAGAGGCAGAGAGAAAAGGGTTACCTGAAATGAAAGAGCAGATTCAAGAAGAGAGAATTCCTGAAGAGAACAATGTCTTTGAATCGGAGAGCAGTGAGGTTTCGCCTTTGGAACCTGTTCAAAGTCAAGAATCTAAACAAGAAAACAAAGGTGAAGAAAGACAGGCTGTGGATGGAATTCAGAAAGTGGAAAGAGAAGTTTTAGGTGAATTGGAAGCGATAACCGGATCGAGTAAAGAAGAAGTATTTGATCAAGAAGATAAGCATAACGAAACAGAAATTGAAGATCAGGGAGGAGAAAAACAAACTGAAGAAAAGGAAGGTAGTTGTGTTGATGAGTCTCTTAAGGTGGAAGAAAAGAAAGAGAGCATTGGGGAAGGAAAAGAAGAGAAAACTAAGCCTGCTAGTTCACTAGGGGCTAATCTTTGTGTTCCTGGTGTCATTGCAGGTTCTTCCATTATTGTCTCTCTTTTAGTGTTTGCAATCCAATGGATTAGATCCAAGAAAAGAGAGGTTCATTGAGCTTTAGCTTCTTTTTTTTTTTTT
>JXTC01000184.1:80245-95785 GCA_002914845.1 Trema orientale
AAAAAGGTTTTGAGTCTTGACACGAAAAAAAAAGAAAAAAAAAACGTTAGCTAACCATCAAGTCAAAAAGTGTTTTTTTTTTTCCTTTTTGTTTTAAGGATATTCTAGTTTCTCCAATAAAGTTATGGTCAAAGTCAAAGAGACTAATTTTAAAATAATAATGTTGAAATAAACTAGTTGTTAAATAGATCTGTTGAAAGAGGCACTTTTGTTAAGGTTCCCTAAGCTTATAAGCACTAGTATTACAAGTCTTGTTCATCCTAAATCCTCATCAAATCATTTTACTCAACACTCTCACGCTCAAAATGTTTACTTCTACCTAAATACTGCTTTCTATAACTAGTAGTTACCCATCACCTATTTGTTCTCCACTATATACTATGGTGTACTTTCAATATCCAAACTTTTGGTCATTGTGAATCATAGCTCTATCATATTTATAGTTCGCAATCTTAAAAATTTCAAACTAATAGGAATTTGCTCACAATGTATGTATTCAAATGTCATTTTATATCATATATATTAGGGAATACTCACTCATAATGCATGTTTCTAAATGTCAGATTACATCACCATTTTATCGGTATCAAACAATATGCAGATCTAACGAAATATCATTAATTAAATCTAAACGTATGTAGAATACAAATTACATATGAAGTATTTATTTTACCTTCAACTATGGAGTGTGATAGAAGGAAAAGGTGAACCAAAAAAGGAAAAGAAAAACCCACACCATACCACGTGATTTGGTATGATTTGAGCAATTTATAGGTTAATATATATATATATATGGGCACCAGTTCAGTAGATTTTTTTTTTCCTATATGCATAGGTATCAATTTGGACAATAAAAATTTTTTTTCACATTTTTTTATATTAAAAAGTAAGAGAGAGAAATAGCATTAATGATGCACGTCTTTTCATGCACATCATTATAGCCTTTGGATCACTAGATGATAATCTAATGGCTAAAAAAAATACCTACACATAGGAAAAAAAAAAACTTACTAGATTAGCAACCTATGTATATATATATATATATATATTGAGAAAACAGGCTCCTTACTCAAGCAAAAGTGCATCAATTACAGTACAAGCATAAGAATTACAATTCAAACTCTTTAAAAAAGGAAATGAAAAGTGGATCACAAATACAATCATAATAAGATTCATGAGTTCCCATAGTCCTCCAATAGAAGAAGATAATAAGAGTCACTAGCAAACTATTGCCTTTACTTGCTCCTGGACTGTGTTCTCGGCAAGACTATGATTCCAATACCAAATAAGATCCACATCCGTTGAAAAAATAAAAACAACTTACCGCTTAATATATCTAAATTAAAGAAAAAAAATCTCAGATTTAAGATCTAGTAAATGGACTAGAAAATCCACAAAAATTGTGATACTATAAACCTGATCTAGATTTAGACTTATTAGAAAACTACAAGAAAGGGAAAAAAATCTCTCATCTCCGAGAGAGGTCAGAGAGAAAGATTGGGGAGGAGGAGGAGGGAAGGTCAGAGAAGGAGAACGAGATGCTCCCTCTTTGGCCTCTGCAAGAGCAGCGGTGGAGGCTTCTTTTTTGAGAGAGAAGGACAAATATAGAGAAAGAGAGTAAGAAAAAGCGGTAGGGTTTTCCACAATGCTACGATTATATTTCTTTTGTTTATGAAAAAAATTAAAACTGAATAAATAAAGTATGAATAATACTAACCATCTCACCTCATATCATATATTTTTAATACCACTAACATATAATATATCACCATATAAATAATGAATAGCATTTAACCTATTGATGGTAAGTTTCAATTCATCATTAAATTGTGACAACTTATTTGTCATATTAGTATTCAATCTATTTGTGGTAAGATTCGATTCACTAGTTAAATTGTTAAAACTCATTTACCACATTAGGTGGTATTAAAAAAGTGGTAAACTAGGTGAATCCTTAGCACTAGGACTGCACAAGATCACCGAATATCCGACCCACCCGCCCGATCCTAATTGACCCGACCCAAAAATCGGGTAATAATGGCATACCCGAAAATTTGGGTAACACCCGACCCGGTAATTGAGTTTTCGGGTCGGGTTCGGGTGTTAAATAAATAGGCTCGGGTTAACCGAACCCGACCCGAGCGATCATCAATTTCTGTTTTAGTTTTTTTAATAAATTAATAAACCCTAATCAATGCCCAAATAACTTCTAAAAGTTTGGCATAAATTTGAATTTTGTAAGAAAAATGGACCAGAATAATTTTTTAAACATTAAAAAGGCCCAAATATGAAACTGTCCAAAAATGGCACACACATACCCGACCCGACCTATACCCGACCCGACATATACCCAAAACAAAACCCGAAAATAGATACCCGACCCGAAACCCGAGAACTGACACCATTCGGTTCGGTTACGGTTACACAATTTTATGTACCCGAACTCGAAAATCCGAAAATTAAAAACCCGAAGAGCATCACTTCGGTTACGGTTATATAGTTTCGCTTACCCGAACCCGATTAACCGAAAATCCGACACCCGACCCGATGTGCACCCCTACTTAGCACTATCCACATTTCACTTAAACCCTTAGAATATTGTTTTGTAATTATCCTTATGTAATATATCTTTCAAAAGCAATATCTAGTCTGTAATTCTTTATCAATTATTTTTAAAGCCAAAAAAAAAAAAATTATGTATCATGTATTTTTGTGACTTTCACTATTTGAAAGTTCGCCTTTAATTTGTTCGAACTTTTGCTTCTTCACTAATTTGATTGTGTTCCATGTCGCAAATTTCGGCGTGCGTAGAAAACACGATATAAAAAAAAAAGTAAAAATAAAAACCAGATCAATAAAAACTAAAATTATCTGATTTCACAATTGCACTAATCGAACAATAATATTAATTTGTTACTGATTAATACACAACTATAAATAGTATCCTCTTCCTCGTCATAGATGTTCAATCTTTTTAATTATTAACAGGTAATAGTTAAACTAATTAAGAGTAGTCTGCAATTAGTGTTGGCACTCAGTAATAATGATTGATTTAAAAATTGTTATATATTAAGATCATAATTGTTAAAAATTAGTTAAAATCTACATGAAATAAGTTGTAAACTATTTATGCCCAAAAAAAAAAAGGAAAAAAGTCAACAAAAAAGAAAGAAAAGAAAATGGAAAAAGCAAGCTGTGTCATGATATCGACAAAAGAAGGAACCTTATAACCAGCTGGGTTATTTATTTCTATTTGTTTATTTGATTATGTAAAAAGAATTTTAAGTAATAAATGTTTCAACAAAGGAAAAAAAATATATCAATCAGTGATAATTAGAAAATGACAAACAAAAATGCTAAATTCCAATTGCCAATTAGATATACCAACAACGGTTTTGGAGAATACTATGTGAATCCTATATTATTCTCCGCGCCAACATAGTAGTATTCAAGGAATAAATATTTGCTTTTTTTTTTTTCAGAGACAGAGAATAAATATTTCAATATATTAAAGGGAAATTGTAGGTATATTATTTTTGAACTCAGATCACTTGTCCAATATCGAATCAATATATTAGTGACACACGTCATTTAAATTTTTTTAATAAATGTCAATTAATTGATTGAAGATGGTTTGGTATACCAAAATTAAATAGATTTCAAAAAAATAAATAAATAAATAGGGGATTTGAATTTTAATTTTTAAACCTGATAGTCCATAAAATATAATTTAAAATTTATTACAATAAATGCTCCTATCACATGTATAACTCCAAAGAGATTTAGAGAGTATTTAATAATATTACATAACAATGTTATTGTGGTTTATATATGTATCATTGTTTCATTCCTTAACCCCTACATTAGAAAAATTGATCAGGAAAACAAAAATGAAAATGATCAAACCCAATGGAGCACTAGTCCTCATGATGGTGATGATTATTATCGCGTGGAGCCCAGTTTTGCCTGTCTCAGCTAATGTCCAAGCAAGCATCACCAACAAATTGGGCGGTGGGAAAAACCTATCTTTACATTGCCAATCAAAAGACGATGATTTGGGGCAACAGAACATCTCAAACGACGCGTCGTTTAGCTGGGAGTTCTCCGTCAATCCATGGGGAACGACACTATTTTTCTGCGTTTTGGGATGGGAAAGTGTTGGGAATTACGAGTTTGATGCTTATTCTTTTGCAAGGGACCGGGTTCGGTGTGAGAATCGCTGTGCTTGGCTAGTCTCTGCTGAAGGCATATATGGGCTCAATGACCAAACAGGGTTTTGGGAGTATGTTTACTCTTGGCCAGCCCCTTGAGTTGGTTTGAATTTGATTATTACTTGCATTATACATGACTAGTTTATGAATATTAACATCACTATTAAATAAAGTATGCTTAACTTTAGTGGTGTCGAGCTTCGTTCAAAATCGACTAATTAGAATTGGAGAATGCTAAATGCATTATTTTTTACACTCTTCAATATCGATGCTTAACATGTAGATTCTATTATGATTTATAATATCTTAGAATGTGAAACTAGGATAATGATTCATATGTTAAATAGTGTCCAAAAAGATTTTTTTTTTTAAATAAGAATGAGAGATTGCAAAAAAAAAAAATGCATTTAGTTTTCCCCGTTAGGAATTTTGATGATTTGAAAGTACTTACTTACGATGTTGAGTTATAATGTTGATAACTCAGTCATTTTTGTTACCGAGTTAAACTCCGCGGAAAGTACACATATAGTTTCCACTATTACTCTTATTTGGGTCCTAGATTTTGGTTAGGAAATAAAATTTAGGAAAAACGTGAGGAGAAACGCATAAAAAAGTATCNAAAAAAAAAAAAAAAAAAAAAAACCTATTTTCCTAAATTTGGATATACTTTTGTTTTGGAATTATTATTTTTGTCGGTGTTTTTACAATAATGCTAAATTTTCTCAAACTCTCGGTTTTTTTTTTTTTAATTTATTTTTTGGAAATCGGAACACATGAAAGTTTTTTCTCACTTGCAGTTTCACAATTTTTTTGACAACGCATTTGTATCAGATGCCTTTTTTATTTTATTTTTTTTTTGGGGGGCGAGTGCTCTAGTTGACTAGTTAAAGGAAATTGAAGTGTTCGATAGGTTTTCCCAACTTGCATCTGTTATGTTGGAACGGAAGGATTTACAGTTTTGAGTTTTGACTATAGAAGTTTTGTGGGGAAGTAATGGCTAAGTTGATATGTCGCTTCTGTTCGGTGCAGATTTTTCTTTTTAATAAATTAATTAATAATGTATACTTGCATATATAGATATTTTCACATTTGGAGGCTGTTATAATTAGTCCTTTTTTTTCCTGACTCCGGAAAATTTTGACACTTACATATTATAAGTCAATGAATTTTTACTATAGTGAATTTGTATGAACCTCAGTCTATAACATATTATGTTAAGTTGAATAAATTTTATTTTGATTCAGATTTCAGAGTCACTTTGATTTGGTTTTCAGATAACACAATGTTCAATCCATAAACTTTATTTTAAGGGTTCTCAAATTTTACATTTATAAGAGGGATATATATATATAGGTTGTCAATTCAGTAGGTATATATACATATATATATTCTTGAATCAGCAATCAGTACAATTTTACCGCTTTGTCTAGTACGTAAAACTTGATATGCAGAAAACAAAATTACGCTTACTCTAAATCTGTAAGCCAACAAATACAACCGGAAAAAAAAAAATAAAAATAGTGATACGTGAAAAAAAAAAAATAAAGAAGTTTGTAAAGAAAAATCATATACGTATACATTTTTTTTTTTCTCTTCTAGTTGTGAACGAAAGAAAATCCTAAAAACAAAGATGCAATTCATTTTCATAAATTAACGCTAGTGCTTTCCAAAAAAAAAAATCTTTTAATTGGAATATATTGTTGCAAAGTCGATTTACAATGTATCTAAAACAGAAAAGATTATTATATAAAATAAAAAAGACTTTTATGTTTGTTTTGAAAAACTAAAATTATTATCTTTCAATAAATATATATATTAGATAGAGCCCTTTTTGCACTCTCAAAAACTCCACTTTTTTACTCAACAATCTTATATCACTATCTATTTCTCACCATAGAGGGGGACTTTTTATCTCCCTCTCCAGTAGGATTTCCTTTGTTTATTGTCTGCTTTCAATAATCTTTCGACTTATGTGAAGGTCTTAGTCCCATAGATTTATTCTTATGCGAGTTTTTTCTTATCAGACCTGAAATTTATATATGTTTTGTTAATTATCCAAACAGATTCTAGATTTGTGTAGAATTTGTATATTTTTTAATTTATCTTTTGTATTTTTCTTTTAGATATAAATCTTCTAGAGTCTAAATCTGGAAGAAATTAAAAGTAGGTGTTGCGTGGCTCATAAAGATAGAGTATATCAGGGTTGGTACTATATTTCGAGATGATTAAGATATAAATCTTGTGGCGTTTTTAGGATTCACTGTTTATATGATAGAAACTAAGTTCAAAATTTTTGTGGGTATAATAAACTTCCCTAATGGTATGTTTAGCAATATTGCTAGCTAAAAAACTTTTTGTTAGAAGATATTAGTAAAGACTTTTGTTATTTTATCTTTTATCTCGGTAATAAAATGGTTCATATACGTATTAGGATTATTTTTTTCTATGTTAATGCTCTATTTTGTAATTGGGAAATTTCTATTTGTATTGCTCGCTATATAGCAATTGATTTATTTCAATAATATATTTCCTTTCTACCTTTAAAAAAATTATTTTAACAAAAAGATATTTTCTTTACTCCCTTTCCAATTAAAACTAAAAATCCCACCCTCGACCCCCTTCTCCCTAAAAAAACTTCATCTTCTAGTTGTTAAGCTTTATTTTTTATGGATTTCTATCCTATCGGAGAGAGATATTATCTGTTCATCTCCTTCTCTAGTATGATTTCTTTTTTTTATTTCCTATTTTTTTAATTCAATATTACTTCCAATAGTATGAAAGTCTTTATCCTCATATATAGAATTATTGTCGCAGGAGTTTAGTCCTATCAGATTTTAGATCTATGTAGGTTTTTGTTCAATTTTTATTACTTTTCTGTAGTTTTCTTATAGATCTGCGCCTTTTTACGATTAAGATTTGGAAGATATGGTGAACTCTACTTTGTTTTGTAATGGAATTAATATTAGTAATACGAACTCTTGCTAAAAGTTGGTAGCGGTGGCTTTTTGTCACTTATTTCTTATTTCAGAAATCAAGCGGCGCATACACTGCTACGCATAATTTATTCTGTTTTATTTTCTTTATTTTGTAATGGAAAATTTTCTAATAGTATTGCTCCTATCATAGCAAACAATTTATTATAACAATTTATAATAATAAAAAAATTTCTCTTTTTTTTTGTGTCAAAAAAATAAAACAGAACAGGTTATAGTAACATATATATCTGTGGGAAAAAGTTGAATGGGTAATGGGTAGTATTAGTAATGTAGTGTTGAAATAATATATATTTATGATTTAACATATTTGAGTACTCATCAACTTGATCTGAGACAGTGATAAATAATTTACACAAATAAGGGATTTATATCTATATGAATGTATATCATGTGAACTAAATATATTGAGTAATACTAAGGAGCACCATATGATGCTTAATACCATATGATGTGCCAGTTTGTAATAGGTTGATTATAATTATATTTAGGTGGGACTTATATGAGACTGAGTTTATTGATTATAATCTCATAGTAACAAAATTACACATCATGTAGTATTGGGTACCAATTATGCTCGTAGCATTGCGTAAACATATACTATATGCATAAAAAATTAAATTGACATTATCAAATAAAACTATATATTTTGTCTAATTTTGACGGGATTAATGATTGGAGTACACAAAATATCAAGTTCTATAATTTGAGTACCTCTAATTAGGTTGACACCTTCCTAAACTATATCAAAATATATAACTCAAAAATTATGGTTCCCAACCACCTAAATTATATTTTTATTCGATAGTTTTTTGTGAAATTTAGGTTAGTATCAGCTTTTTTATTATATTTCACCAATATCCGTGTTTTCATTTTATTAGATTCATACATGTTTGTTAGGTATACATTTTATGTAGAGAATACGTGTGGTATATATATATATATATATTCAGTGCACATGTATCACATTTCACGTATATGTGTAATATAAATTTCATATATAAAATACATATGGTATATATTTATCCAAAAAAAAAGTATAAAACAGGTATGAATCTACTCCTTTAAAAAAATAATAAAAAAAAATAGGTATACATGTAAATATGCTTAAAAATAGGTATTTATATACGTTTCCCTAACCTTTTGGGCTTCTTACAAAATTCTAGGCCCAAAGTACTAAAAATTAAAAAATCCGGATGAGCGGAATTTTTGAAAAAATTCCGGATTGATTTAGAAAAATATCATTTTTTAAAAGTTTATTTAGAAAAATAATATTTTAAATAAATATTTAGAAAAATACCATTTTTCTTCAAAATTAGTATTTTTTTTAATTATTATGGAGGTAAGGTAACTTGATTGGTTATTTCAAGTATCTTATTAATTAATAAAAAGTGGTATTTTCTAATTAAAATTTAGGATTTTTTAAACAATTTCAAAATCTAAGTTTTTTCAATTTTTTTTGTAAAAATTTCCTTTAACATTTTGGGGAAAACTACACGTCTATATCTAATGCCCTTTTTCTAAACTATGTATTAATAAATACCCGAATTATAGTCTTATGTAAATTGAGTTAACCTACTAATGTATATAACTGATTTACGAACTTACATAATTAACTTACTATAGTATATAATTAATTTATTAGTAATTTACCAGTTTATATTATTTATTAACCATAGTATATAGTTTATTTACTGGTACGAATAGTTAATTTACTAATGTATACAATTTATTTTACATAATATATAATTAATTTACTCATGTATATAATTAATTTACTACATTTCATATAATTAATTTACTACCACAAGTAACTTATTCGCCGGCATATATTATGAATTTACCATTGTAGATCACATTTACTATATCAATTAAAATATTAAATATTTCTCTAATTATTTTAATTTGCAATCTAGTGGATCCCTTAAATTTATTGAAATAAAAAAATCTTTGAAAAATCAATATATATACACGTTTGTCACTTTACCCATAAACGACCATTTATTTTACACTTGAACAAAAATGAAACAAAAAAAATAACTGAAATATATACAAGTAATGTTATAGGCCACTGTATGGTGCCCAATACCATATAATGTATTAGTATGTTGCTGGTTAATTATAGTTATATTCAAGTGGGAACTATACGGGGATTTAATTTACTAATTAAAATCACCCAATAACAAACTAACATGTTATGTAGTATTAAGCACCATTAGCACCCCGTAACATTGCTCTATATGTGATGTCTATACGATTCTTGTAAAAGTTCAAGACAAAAACTTCCATTTAAAAGAAAATTCGTCTGGTAAATATAAAAGCGAGAAATTCTACTCCTTCTCCTAACTTCAATTATTAATGTTTATGAAATCTACGTATGCAGATGTTGTCCTAGTTTGAGATGGAATGTTTTTACTTTTTTTTTTTTAATGTCTTAGGTGGAAAAAGAAGAAAGAAACAGAACGATATATACGTAGATGTTATATATACATAGGATGTCAAATAACACAGATCTAAACCCATAGATGAACTAGAATTTAACTGAAAACTCAACTTTATTTCAATCACAGAGTTAAATTCGTGAGAATTTTGAAGAGACAACCACCGATGAGATTCTTTAACATGCCCAAGTTCGCAGCATAGCAGGTGGAGCGAATAGGAATAAGATGAATCCTTGGACGCTAATCTAAAAGTAAAGTTGGGATATGAATAATTAAATGAAAAAAGGATACTTTTGTTCAAGTAAAGTAAGGTATATATTGAAACAGGTCTGCCAAAATGGGGCATTCCTGTACAAAGCCCAACTTTTTAAGGCTTTCTATTGGAAGTAGGCTCTGGTCTTTGGATTATTATTTGGGCCATATAGAAATGTGACCAAATTTTGGGCCCAATTTAAGTAAATTTCCCTTTATCAAATGTTATAGCAAATGTTATAGCAAAATGTCCGGTATATATGCTTATATACCAAGTATAAAACTTTATATACCAAGTATAAAAAAGTATATACCTAGTACATTTTCAACACAGTAACCAAAATTAGTAGATATGTTTATCTACAAAGTGTAAAAATATATATACTTGGACACTTAGCTATAAAATTTAAAAAGTGGACATCTACTTAGTCAAATTTAAAATATTGATCATTCACATAAATTTCTCTTATTTTAATGTCCGACATAATATGTGGCATGAATAATAGGCATACAAAAACATGATTAATAATATCTAATTTTCTTAAATTAAATCATATAAAATTTTATTTGCATAAATTTAATACAACAAATATAATAGATTTAAAAAAAAAGAAACATAAACATAAATATAAAAACTATTATGTCAATTTCTAAGTAAGTCTGGACTAAAGAGTTAAAAGATAGGGCCTTATAGCACAATTGAAGTTTAGGTCTATTTTAAGTAAATGTCTGTTTTTTAAATACTGTAACAAAATGACCAGTATATTAGTATATAATACCAAGTATTAATGTATATATCAAGTCTAAAATATGATGAAGCTCGGTATATAAATTAATATACTCAGTTCATATACTAGGCCTTTTTACAAAAATCCAGGCCCAAAGTCTAAATAATTGAAAAAACTCGGATTTATTTAGAAAAATATCCTATTTTAAAGTTTATTTAGAACAATACTACTTTTAAAAATATTTAGAAAAATTCCACTTTTTCAGCAAAAAAAACCTGGCATTTTGCAAAGATACCCGAGATAACTAGCCGGGTTGCTTGAGATAACTAATTGAATTACTCAAGGTAACTAGTCTGGTTATTTCAAATAACTTGACTAATTATCTCAAGTACCTCATAAATTTATAAAAAGTGGTACTTTTCTAAATTTTTTTCAAAAATGAAATTTTCCTAAATAAATTAGAGATTTTTCAAAAAAAAAATATAATCAGGGATATTTTTTTTTTGAAATTTATCATATAAAATCAAATTTTCTCCATAAATTAAAACTAATATATAAGTAGATATACTAAGAATAAAAGTATGTATACTAGGTCATTTTTGGCTTTGAAAAGAGAAAAATGGTTATTTATTGAAATAAAATATAAAAAAATGGACACACTCTAAGTTCCCTATTATGTCTATGCTTTCATGATGGTCCAGACATAGTTTATTAATCGTCTCCTTTGTACCGTGTTATTTAATGCTGCCTGTTTTGACAACATAATTTTTAAGGTTAATGATGTTAATAGTCCCTAAATTATTCTTGTAGTACCACTTTGCTCCCTGAATTTTCAACTTATATAGTAATGGTCCCTGAATTATATAAATGTTACAACAATGATCCTTTTATCATAAATTATTAAATATTTAACAAAAATAAGTCATTACAAAGTACACGGTTTGATAGTTGTGGTAAAAAATGAGATTCTGAATATTTAACTTACACAATAGACTACCAAGACTTTCGCAATTATTGTAACAATGATAATTTTTTTCACAAACTATTAAATTTTTAATAGAAATCTTGTGCAAAGCACACAATTTAGTAATTATGATTAAAAATGAGATTTTAGAATAAATTAGGTGAATACTACTTTTTTTTCCTCATTAATTAAATATACCACTATACTACTTTTTTAAATAAATTCTTGATGAATTCTTGACGAATTATTAACGATCTTGACGCATTCTTTACAGATTCTTGACGTCAGTGGTATTCTTGACAGATTCTTGATGGATTCTTGACAGAATCTTGATGAATTCTTGACAGATTCTTGACTAATTCCCTCCCAAAAGTGATAAAATCTAATAGTGGTGGTAAATTTAGTTAAATATTTAAAAAAAAAATGGTAATTGTCTACTTAACCCGAGATTTTGACTCATAGAAATAAATAATGCCCAATTATATACTTTTTTCATATCTATTTTTTGTTAAAAAACTAACAATTTATGCAAATAGACCATTACTGTAACAATTGTACAATTCATGGGTTATTATATGTAAGTTAAAAATTTAGAGAACAAAGTGATATAATAAGTATAATTCAAGATCTTTAATATAAATTTAGGGTTGTTGCTAGGGCAGGCTCTTCTATTTCTAGGGTAGGTGTATTTGCAAAAGGCTAATATAGTCACGTCAACCGGGGTGATGTAATTATCCCACCAAACTATATTATCTGTCCTAAAATTGAGGGTAAGACAGTGATAGATCGCCCAAAAGGTTCGCAATAACCATCTTAATAACAAAAGCTAGTATAATCATTCATTGAAAAATGCTAATCGCCTTTTTCATAATTTTTTTTTTTTAAAAAAGTGCCTATTGGTCGAATTGGGTGAAACCGACTAATTTGACCTTGAAAGAATTAACTAAGAAAAAGAAAGGTTAAGGAGAAGTAGCACAATGTTTATTTGCAATTATTTGCCGTACTACTATCATCTCCAAGCTTCATCAAATTGGAGAATTCTTATAATAATTGATTAGAGAATAAATTGTTAGGTTTTGGAAAGTAGAGGAGACTATATGAGGTTATCTGCACAGATTGAGAAAGCGTAAGTGAAACTACTGGGAAGGAAAATAGAGAAAGACAACAACAAGAAATTACGAATTATTTGCATTCTTTGTTAAAGTCATGAGAGGCATCTGAATTTTCTTTCTTTATAGATAGTTCAAGAGCTTTATTTTGTACTTCCAATGTTCCTTGAATTTTTTCCATCTGTCCAAATATTTAATACTGTTAAATTGGAGCACAAAATAAGAATTTTAATAATAATAATAATAATAAAGTTATGTCAAGTGGTTATATTTTTACCTATATATGGCATTAAAGCACATTTGATCTAAATTAACCCATTTAGAAATTAGGAAAAGAAAAAGTATTTCTATCATAAGCACCCCTTGTTATTTCCAAAATAGGCCTCACCTTGTGCACTCTATTAATTTGATATGCTCATCAATTTTGGCACCCACCTAGATATAAAACCACCCCATTTACAAACAAACAACCGATGGAGACTAAAATTTTTAATCATTGAATCTTGTAAGAGCCATGAATCCCCAAAAAAAAAAATGATCTTAACAATAAAGGATGTGAATAACCTAGATATTCATGTAAATATGAAAAAGTAAACAGAGTACTGAATAATTTTTAGGAAAACCATGAGTTAATAGTGAAGCTATAACAGTAGCTTGGAGCCTCACAATCCCTTATAAATAATCAAAGAGGCCACAACAAAAACTTCAAAAAAGAAATCATATTATAAATTTAACTTAGATGATAAAATGTTATCAAACAACCACTAAAACTAATTTTATTAATTTGGTTTTAACGATTCACTAACTAAACACTAAAAAATCAATAGTCCTCCAATGCATACAAATTGTTAAAATTCTCCTTTCAACCAAAATAATTAAAGTTCAACATTACATTGTTTTATCAAAAGAATTTTTAATAGGGATTGAAGGTAGGAGGCATATGGATAAAGTTTAGGTTTTTAATTATAATATGATGGCGTGTGATTACTAAAAGTAAATTGTGAAAAGTTCAATAAAAAAAGTATATATTTTTATAATTAGTCTTTCATTCAAGAATAAATCTATAATAAAAATGTTAAGAAAAGGGGTACTTTTATGCTACTCAAAATAGTAAATATAAGCATATAAAGCCGCATATTTTTTTTTTAAATGTGGGGCTTAACTAATGACCTCCACTTATTACAAATTAAAGGAAAATACTTACTACTACCCAATCTCCACCCCATCCTATTAGGGATATCAGACTTTCACAACTACTCCCGATGTGACTCGAATCTAGGACTGAGATCCGAGGTAATGGGTACTCTTACCACTTGAGCTAATCCACTTCGTCAATCAGCTGCATATTAAACTGTCTCAAAATGTAATATGAGCAAAAATATTTCTACTTCCAACAAATGAAAAAATGACCTCCCTACTTGAGGTGGGGGAAAATTTTGTAATCATCTTATTCTTGTAGTCGAGCCGAAAGAACGAAAGTACTCTAGTCTTTCATCATCTTCTCTAATTTTCTTATACTTCTATTGTTGCTATTTTATTTGATTGTTTTATGAAAATTCTATACTGGCTCATCTCCCCTCAAACTAATGCACAATTTTTTTCCCCCTTTCTCTAACATTAAATTATAACAAAGTTAAAAAAAAATGAAACTTGAATATGATGGAAGAAAAAAATCGAGAAAAATATTGCAAGACGTTATGAAGGTAAAGTATATATTCTCTACTTTTCATATATGAAGTTAAAATTTGCAATTGAATTTTTAGTGATTGTATTGTAAGTAATTATGTTCAACTTTAGGTTTTTCTAGGTGAAAGAAATTCTTACTTTATCTCCAATTCTAACAGTGTGAAATACTCGGATGGATAAAATTAGGAGGCGAGGGACCATTAGTGGTACAGAATAAAGTTTTGAGGGACCATTAGTGGTACAAAATAAAGTTTTGAGACTATCTAGAGAGAGAAAAAAAAAAAAAAAACATGAACATCACGTAACTTTAACCCTTGAATACTAACAAGTATTTGAATAACTGATTGGGGCCAGTTTGGCTTTCTTGTAATGTTTGTTGTAGTCAATATGTGACAAACAAAATTCCAAATTTATTGCGTTATTTAAAACAAAATTTAAGTATCTGGTAAATTATATATTGTGTACTGTAGATTGATATTTTAGGAATTAGTATTATAGCATAATTAAAATCAATTTTATAAAAGTAATCCTTACCATGATTACCGTGTTCTCAAAATTTGCTTAAAACGGCAACTACATAGCAAATTTTATTTAAAAGTAGAATTTACCAAACATCTGTCTTTTTCATATTTTTCTCAACCACTTTTAAAATTAAATGCAACACTCCAAAATGGACCTGGGCATGGTAGCTCATTAGTAAAAATGTAAGATGTTAGGTGCGTAGTTCTTAGTTCGAAATATGAGTTTGACTTACATATTAATTATATCAACACAAAAGAAAGTCCAACTATATGATGATATTTAATGTGATTATGAGTCGTAACTTTTTTTTTGGGGTGCTTGGAGTAGAAAAAAATAAAAATAAAAATGGGTGTAAGGGTGTTATCCCATTCCCCATTTTTCGCCATTTTAGAAGTCTTTTTACTATTAATAGAATTGAAAGCAATTGGCTAGGCAGGGAACTTAAGGTGGAGTTATGGACAATAATCAAACGTAAGATGCATATTAAGAAAAGAAAGATAAGAGACATAAAAGATGAGAGACATCCTAACTGGTATACTATGTTAGATTTATTTATATATGACCTATGTGATTTTAATAAATTAATATTGTATTTATCAATATTAATTAGATGGTTTAATAATATTAAGTGTAT